>JAWPHD010010882.1:0-89039 GCA_037043455.1 Cyrtodaria siliqua | reverse complement strand
GTCGTTTAATTCTGTCCTGTAAAACCACATTATATAAACGCGTCCATTGATGAAGATTGTAAAAAACTAACTAAAAATAATTCTCCATTGGTTTGAATGATTGCAGTTGACATACACTCAACTTCTCTAATAAAACTAACTAAAACAATTCTCCATTGGTTTGAATGATTGCAGTTGATATACACTCAACTTCTCTAATAAAACTAACTAAAAATAATTCTCCATTGGTTTGAATGATTGCAGTTGACATACACTTAACTTCTCTAACAAAACTAACTAAAAATTAATTCTCCATTGGTTTGAATGATTGCAGTTGACATACACTTAACTAATTGTCGCTATAAACAACTATTTCCTCAAAGATAGATAAACGGAGTACATATCTGCAGGATAAAGCTATGCCTCAGACTGACAGTAAAGTAGACTCCGTGGATTATATCACAATATATTAGTCTATACGATCTCCGGGCACCTTATATGCTAAATGACAGTCTAACCTAATGCTACGTTTAATGGCCAACATAGATTTAATATTGAGTTCTTCTCAACCCATGAACGGTAGCTAGAATCTTAACTACTGTTCATGAACATCAATCAAACCGAGACTGCTATATTTTTTTATTTAGCGTGTTCGGTGATTTCCAGATTTATCCTTACATACTATTATTTTAGTCAAATGACATTCCCAATTTAAGTTCGGTGAAGTGGTCCGTTGCTTGTTTTCTGAAGTCATGTATATACCTGTTTAATGTTTATTACCTATACTGAACGGATAAAGAAACGCATAACGTTTTTTCCGCTATATATTGTATCTTTAATATGCTATGGTAATCGAATGGTACAGGGCGACATTAGGCCTGTCCTTTCGGAAAGAAGGTTTAAACATCACCGAACACACTAATGGTTACGCCTTTAAAGTTTGATTATCGACAGATGAAAAGGCCAACTACATGACAGAGTTGTCTTTTTTGTAATTAGTTGTAGCCTTTTTTGTACAAAACATTTAAGAGATATATCTGGAATAGTACGTGGAATTAGGTGTGTATAATAGTGTATTATAGGCAATGTTTTGATTATGTGTTTCTTTTTCCTTTCAGTATACATATGTGCATCGGTATAATTAAATGTATTATATCTCACCCACGAATCATAAACCTTTAAGTGGTCGAGAGCGGTCAAATGGCGATCCCCTACTTGTCTGTAGGGGCTAAGTATATTTTATATAGGACATGCGTTAACAACTCCATGACCTATTCAATGTTCGATATTTTTACCACATATACGTAATTTTCTTAGTTATAACAATTTATATGTTAAAAGATTGTTAAAAGCGACGTAAAACACATAATTACATGCAAGTGTTTGTTACGTTCCTCGTTAGTCGTACTTTCCTACAGAAGATTTTCTTCATCTCATCTCCCGCTGATGTGACTGTCTCTACACATAATTACAAACAAGTGTTTGTTCCGTCCCTCGTTAGTTGTACCTTCCTACAGAAGAGTTTCTTCATCAATCTCCCGCTGATGTGGCTGTCTCTACACATAATTACAAACAAGTGTTTGTTCCGTCCCTCGTTAGTCGTACCTTCCTGCAGAAGCTTTTCTTCATCCATCTCCCGCTGATGTGGCTGTCTCAGTATAACCTTATATAATGTGTTTACGGGACGAACATCTCATTACGTTTAGTCCTACCCTACAAGGGGTGACTTCGCGCAGTTGTACCCTTCAAAACATCACGAGTTTTTTGTGCATAATTAATATATGTTTTTCTCTTATCTTTGAATGACCTTCACAATCTAACTCATGTGTTTCTTGTTGTTAGTGTGTTCATAATCCTTATAAGTCCATAAGAATTACAATTATCTTCAACACCATGCAACATTGACTTCAAAGTCGTAGATACTGCGCATCCTCATGTTTTCAATCTTAAAAATAGAACGACTGTTACTTCCTTCTTGTTTATAAGTATAATAAGTATTAAGTAAACACATTTAAGTATGATCAGATATGGAGATATAATAATTTGCTATTTAAATGTTGACTCTCGGTGTCTGGGTAATTTTCGTTTTCATTTTCACCCTCATGTGCATACCGTCTTCGAGATTGCTCAAATGTGCTTGCTATTGACATTTTGAATATTGAGTTCTGCTCAACCCGGGGCTAGATACGTGAACGGTAGCAAACATGTTTCACTTTTCTGTTCATGAACAGTCTCAATCAAACCGAGAGTGCAATATGTTTGGTATTTATAGTGTTCGGCGATTTCCAAATTGCTCCTTTCCTACTCGTTCTTGTGTTGGAATATCGCGTTTCCGAGTTATATCTGTTCAGAAAATAATGATGTCCATGCTAGTTTTGGCATAGAAAACACATTTTTCAGTGATCAAACAGATCCTTCACAGTTAAATATATGGCATGTGTGAGGTTTAGTGCACCCTAAAACCTGGTTTAAACCCTCAGCGGTAGGTTTGGTCACTGACCGTTCTAGTTTGGTAGCCCTACTGCAAACCCTTTTATCTTATTGATTTCATATACCTTGCCTTGTATTTATCCTTGTAATTGTTGTTTCATACGTGTTTTTGGTTGACTGTGGTCCTTGAATGCTGCAGTTCCTGTTCGACCTCGATATCTTCTTTCATATGGCATTGCAATTACACTATATCGCTAATATTATTCATTTGGATGATGCACTATTTCAAATAAGATTTATTTAAAAGGCCTCTGAAAACTTGAAAACGCTGAAAGAATTATCAAAATGCCATGAAAAATAAAGGAAATATGACCTATTGAAAATTTGCAAAGAACCCCCGGCGGCCTTTTGATACCTCTAACCGTTCCAAGGCGGTAGCCCATTAGTATTTTATGCTTGTGATGTCATATTTTGCCTTCTATTCATCTTTGCAATTAGTGTTTGTTTCTGTGTGTGTTTTTGGTTGGCTGTGGGCCTTGAATGCTACATTTCCAGTTCAACGTTTATATCTACTTTCGTTAAACCTTAGAACCTGGCTCAAACCATAAGCGGCATGCGTCCTGTAAAATGCTACTTTTTCCTTTCGACGTTTATACCTTCGTGTATAGAATCCAATCCAGCTATTTATTCTGTAACATACCTGTAACATACTACGGTTATGATTCCAACCCCAATCGCCCATCTGCAGGACAACATCTAATATATTTACTTTAGCGTAATAGTAATATAATATAAAACAAATATAGTAAATGGATGTATACAACTGTATCTACAATGTTTGCGTTTGCCTTATTCAAACTATATGAATCTCTATATATGCACCGATTATTGCTTAATTTGAAAGTTGCATATATAGCATCAACGAGCGCATTCTTT
The DNA here is from genome assembly GCA_037043455.1 of Cyrtodaria siliqua. NCBI lineage: Eukaryota > Metazoa > Mollusca > Bivalvia > Adapedonta > Hiatellidae > Cyrtodaria > Cyrtodaria siliqua. The sequence goes on along the minus strand of JAWPHD010010882.1, from coordinate 85,694 downwards.
TGTTTGTGTTTAGCCTAGCCAAATTAATATTTTGAATTTTGCGACGACTGTATCAGTCCTGTAATGGTCTCAACTAGTGTTTAAAGGCGACAAATGGAGGAACCGTTATAAACGAATCGTTTATATTATGTCCATACCCATTCCTAGAACATTTTCGGACAGTTTTCATATCATTGCAATGAAATAAAACTAAATGACGTCACGATTTTGAAAATTTAACGTGGGTTATGTGTTTTTTAATAATCAAACATTATTAAATTCCAACGCATCGCGTTGCATGATTCTTTTTAAGTGCGTTAGAATGAGTGTTAACGTTGTATAAATCGTTTAAAACAGTTTGCCAAATACAAACATTTTTAAAAGTCGAAAAAGAAATGTAGCATCCCTGTAACACAGTCATCCAAAAGCACGTTTTTTTGGGATGACAATAGGGTAAAAGTGAGGTTTGTTGGACCCTAGAACCTGGTTTAAACTACCAGCGGCCTTTTTTGCCACTGACCGGCCAAAGGCGGTAGCCCTATTGTCAACCCTTTTGTGTTTGTGATGTCAATAAATACAAACGTCTTGACCTTTTGTGCAGAGACACATTTGAAACTGGAAGCACGTGACCGTAATTATTGTGACCATCCGCATTTGGTTCGTTGATATAATAATGCAGTTTACCTCATTGTTTATCTTTGTTTATTGATAAATGTATTGTATTTTTGCCTTTTTGTATATCTTGGATAGAAGGTGTTCCTGTCTCAGACAATCAGAAACGATACCAGTGTATCGGCAAAAATAAAACTTTGTTCAGGAGGACTGTTCTAGACGTGTGTCTTGAAAACAAGCAAGCGTCGCAGATGATCTAGACTAGTGGTTTAAACAAAGTTCTAGTGAGCATCAAACCTCATCTTTACCTTATCATTACCAATGTTTTGTAATTGACAAACTGAACACATTTGCGTATGTATTACATTTCCAATTTTACGCTTCACAATATGTACCTGTTACAAGGAATACCCCAGGGAATTACGCCACAGTCAGCATAGCATTTCTCAGTCCAATAAATGACTGCGTGTCGATTTACAAAAAATAAAATCATTCAGACGCATTGCTAAATGGCGGGAAATGATCATTGATTGATGAACGCTTTATCATTATTTTCAGATTGGAGTGTTTACGATGAATCATTAGGCCATTATTGTTTATAATGAAGGTATAGAATCACTAAATTGCGACGACCAATTATTCGTGGCGATGTAAACATGTTTACATAGTTATATACGGCCACACTAGTTGCACCGTTGTAACATTTAGTATTTTCTTTATTTTACACTGTCCCGTTTATTGGGATGACAGTAAAGTAAGACCTAGGTCTGGTGCACCCTAAAACCTGGTTTAAACTCCCAGCGGCCTTTTTTGCCACTGACCTCTCAACGGCTGTAGCCCTATTGCTAACCTCGTTTTGTGTTTGTGACGTCATATGCCTTTATTCTTTGTTAAACTGGCCATTCATGTTTGTCCTTTTACGTGTTTTGGTTTTTACTGTGTTCTGTGAAAGCTGCATTTCCTGTTCGACTTTTATACTTATATTTTATAAGTTTTAGCCTTGTTTGTTAGATAATATAGACTGGCGGGGATATCCTGATTTACAACGTCCTGTTTTATTCGGGTGACAGAAGGGTAGTGAGATTTGCGTACCCTAGAACCTGATTTAAACACACAGCGGCCTGGATGTGTTCAGCATATTGACTATTTGAAAACGTAAACGAGAGTAGCATGGTCGTAGAAAGTAACATAAGATAGACAGGAATATTTAGAAAATATGTTGCTGTCAATATAATATTCACAGTGTGTGTGTGTGTGTGTGTGTGTGTGTATGTCTAAGGATTATAGTCCCTCCACCTACGACAGGCGTCCTACCCGACAATTATAGGCACAATGTCTGGACTTTTATCTGTGTGTTGTTGTGTGATGTGATGATTTGTCTACTTGAAGCAGCGAACTCAAGGGTTTCTTTATAGTGCTGCCACACTGGAATACCACGCCGTAGTAGACATGATATCCCCACCCACCCAGTCACATTATTCTGACACTGGACAATCAGTCGTAGCACTACCCATTATTTGCTCGTCAGGCAAGGGTTACAAGTGACTACATGCGAAAGCGTCATGTTTTATGACAAGAGAAAAAGAGATAATAAAACATGAATTTAGGTTTTACGTGAAAAATAAACAAGGTTAATTTCAATATTAAAAGTATGAAAGTAACAATTAATATTCACTCTATTGTAAAGTAAAATACGAGATAAACTATACTTAACTTCAATTCATATTTTATATTCATTGGTTTATTGACGACTCAATTATTTATATACCTTTGCTTATAAGATAACATTCAACACAGCGAAATAAATAACATGTCCAGATGATAGTTTAAACTATATACGCCATTACATCGAGTTTATGGTTTTAAGTCGGTGAAGTTTAGTTTGAAGTTCAAGGTTATTACCCGGTATTTTAAAACTATAAACAACAATGAAAGTAAATTTGGCAACAAAAACAATGAAATAGTTTCCATCCGACACGGGTTTTGCAGGATACTATATGCAATAGGTTTGGCAAAGAGAGACAGCCTGCCGGTGTGCTGCTTGGTAAAACTGTGGATGACTTTTGTAAAGGGAAATGTCGCATTTGTGACAAACCAACTATTTCACATGTGTGGACATGGAGTTTGTGGTACACGATCAACAACCGGCGTGTGTCCTTCGTGCGGGGTACACGATTAACAGCATGCGGGTGTGGGTCCATCGTGCGTGGTACACGATCAGCAACAGGCGTGTGCAGTACAGTGCGGATCTACGATGACATTGCGTTCGGACGGTTTGGTTTCTATAGGACCCTATATCTCAATTTTGTCATGTAGTAGACCTTTTAATCAAAGTATACTTTGTTACAGGAAATTCATAAATGTTGAAGTTTCGCTTGAAAAAGTCAAGCTATTTCAGTATTGTGTTTAATGTTAAAAGATTGCAACGTTTAAAGCCTAAGTGTGCTCCACTGCTTGAGCCAAATGCGCATTCTGTAGATAATGAAACTTTTAAAGGGGTTACCATGATTGCTGTGTTCGGTGCTGTTTAAAAAAAGAGTATGATAATGGACCTTTGGTAACGACCTTCTTTCCGAAAGGACAGGCCTAAAGTCGCCCTGTACCATTCGATTTAAACATACGATGTATAGCGGAAACACCCAATATTCGTTTCTTTTTTCTTTTCAGTAAAAATTTCTGTAAATGATGCTGTCTTTTTTAAATAGAAGTATATTTGACTGTTATTGTATTTATTTCAGAAACGAGACTATGTTCATGACGATTTTGTGGAAGGGTTGGGACCAGCACCAATTGAACTGTCTAACGTGATACCAACTCTTGGTTTATCAGTTGCGGGTGTACTGGGATACCTGAATGCAATGGTGAAGCACATGTATTATGTTCATTCATATCAGCGTCATATGAATAAATATTGATAAAGGAGATCCGTTGTAAGCAATAAATACAACCAAGCGAATAAAGTAGCTGACACGGTTTTATTGAGTCTGTTCATGAGAAGTAATGTAAGAAGCAACACCCCTCACACTCCCTATCACAGGCTTGAGCGGGTATTCTACTTCAAAGCCACCTATATTGGGCTCATTGATCCCAAAGGACCGGTAAAATACCACTACTGATTCTTAGCTCTGGGAGACTTTTTACAGCCGCCACACTGCACTAAACGAACGCTAGTGTGAATTTAATAACTACTGATACGGTAGATCCTTCGGAATTTCTAATTGTAAAGACATGAACAATATCATTATATCTATATTCAAACTCTTTAGAAGCAGATACACACCATCACACAGGTACACAAGTACACACCATCATTCATCCAGAACAAAAGGCAGTGGTTAATAGGGTAAAATCTCCCCAGTCGGGTTTACTTAAACAGAGCATATACATTCATATGTGTGGCATAGATTAAAGGTTATTTTCATTAATCAAAATGAATTCGTTGGATAACAGTTCTAAAGCATATTACACCAGTATTTATATACTCACCAAAACAAAAGTTATATACTCACAAAAAAAAAACGTATCCCCTTTTATTGCTGATATTCCCATAGGCCAGCTTTTGAGGGCGTAGGACAGCTTGAACAGTGCTTTAATTAAATTGTTTGATGTTTTAAGCACACTTCACTGAGTACTGAATATTCCTTTAAACAGTTTCAAACTTTGCCAAGTAATACTCTTTATGGATACTATGGAACCTTAAAGGGAGGTAATTTAATGATTTTTAATCAAAAGCTACTAACTACCCAATCGGTGTTGTCTTTTTCTGTGATTTTTTTCGAAAGTAACGTATAGAGAATATTGTCTTGCACAAATTGAGGTAAAGTCTGTAGTGTTTATGTGTATAAAAAAACATGGTTTAATAAAAAGGGGGATAACTCCCTTGGGAACTGAACTTTTCAAAACTATATTTTGTTTGGACTATTGGTGTTGGTCGATCTAATTATTCTGTATATATGTACATCATGTACTATTCCTGTTTTGCTGTCTATATAATAACGGAAAGGAAAAGGATATTTTTTTATTTTTGCTCAGTATATATCTCCGCCCTATTTGTTGTCGTAAATTTAGTTAATTGACAATATATCGTTTTATAATCAAGTTGTCGGAGGTAGTATACTGATTTGAATGGTTGGACTGGAGTTTAAATGACAACAGACGTAAGGCCAATTAAGGCTGTGTTTGGAAGTAACATCGCTGATCGCACCTTGATGGGTATTATGTACATTTCATTTGTCAATAGTGGAGAGGGATTACGTTCTTTTGACGGAATTATCAATCTAAGACTGATTTGTATGCAAACAATTATTCATAAATCCGTAACAACCTGTAAAAGTAGATTTAAAAATTGAACAGGAAAATAAGCCTAGAAAGCCTAGCATTTTACTTGCCCAAGTTGGCCACAAACAGTTGCCATGTGTTCTAATGTATATGAATGGTGCTGGGGGCCTGTATGTACTTTATCTACTGGTGTAACTACCTAATTATATAATGCGATTTTAATTGGTCAAATGACACGGTAAAATACTTGCTTGACAGGGTGGATTTGATTGATTTACACTAAACTCGTTTCTCTATACCATGTTATATAGAACAGAACAGAACATTTGATATTGACCTATAGAGTAAGTACATTGTCATAACATATATACAACAATTACATTGTATGTATTGTATATAACATGTATTCGTTAAAATGCTATGCGAAATACAGCGAGTATACATAAACGCTGATAATAAAGAAAAAAGACAAAGCAAAGAAACGTATACTAGTCTAATGTTTAAAATTTAAAATATGGCCATATTGATTTCTTAATTAGGGTTGTTACGAACAAATTAAGGACTACCAGGCAACCGTATTATCAAATTTAAAAAGTACATAATATTGATTTTCATGCAAGCTTATGGATTTAACAAGTATGCGAGCGAGATACGGAATTCTTTATAACACGTCTTTCTTCTTGGATAACTTTTATCTCTTGTTTGTGTTTGTTCCTTCCAAGGGATCTCCTTTTCAGTATGTATTGACATTCACACTAGCGTTTGTTAAGTGCTGTGTGGCGGCCGTAAATTGTCGCCCCGACTAAAAATCAGTAGTGTTATAATTACTTACTGATCCTTTGGGATCATCAAGCCCGATATTTGTGACTTTAAAGTAGAATACCGCTTAAGCCGGTGCTAGGAGGCGTGAGAGGTGTTGCAATTTACATTACCTCTCATGAACAGACTCAATAAAACCGAGTCTGCTACATTTATCTCTTGTTTGTGTGTGTTGCTTTCAAGGGATCCCATTTTCAGTATGTATTCTTGTATAAATAACTAAGTAGTTTCAAAGTAAGGTTATCTGCAGCTCTAAAGCGAGGTGCCTTATCTACTATAAAGTGAGAGACCATCCCAATGATTCGTTCTTATTTCTAACTAGAATTGTGTTTACATCTGAATTCCAGAAATCTGGTGGTGAAATATCGTTACTGAACCATACAATGCATTTTGAGAACATACTTACGTGACCGATTATATCACTTGTGTCAGTCCTGGTAAACATGATGATGACCAAAATATCATGCAGAAGTATATACCTGTACCTCTGAGTATCGCAGATTAGTTACAAGACATCGCATAATAAACACAAAAAGTTGTTTTGAAATTGCCAATTTTTATGTTAGCATTCAGATATCATGCCAAGATGCTAGAAGTTCGCTCCCTGGCAAAGGCATGCCTGATGTGATGGTAAACATTATGCATCAGCTCATCTAACACTGACTTTACTGTCTCAATATAACCTAATATGACTTGTAAACGGGACGTAAAATGCCATTTAATTTATATTACAGGAAAAGGAGGAGCAAGAGATTGAATGCATTCGTGGTTATCAAATGTATTGATTTCTTAATTAACGTTGTTACGAACAAATTAAGGAGTACCAGGCAACCGTATTATTTAATTTAAAAAGTACATTATCTGATTATATTGGTTTTCATGCAAGCTAATGGATTTAACAAATATGAGAGCGAGATACGCAACATTTATTAATACGTCTTTCTTCTAGGATGGATTTTATCTCTTGTTTGTGTTTGTTGCTTCCAAGCGATCCCCTTTTCAGTATTTATTGACATTTGCAATAGCGTTTGTTTAGTGCTGTGTTGCGGCCGTAAATTGTCACCCCGACTACAAATCAACAGTGTTATAACTTACTTAAAAAGCCCGATTTTTGTGGCTTTAAAGTAGACTATCGCTTAAGCCGGTGCTAGGAGGCTTAAGAGGTGTTGCAATGTACTTTACATCTCATGAACAGACTCAATAAAACCGAGTCTGCTACATTTATCTCTTGTTTGTGTTTGTTGCTTTCAAGGGATCCACTTTTCAGTATTTTCTTTTTGTATAAATAAATAAATAGTTTCAAAGTATGGTTGTCTGCAGCTCTAAATCTCAGTGCCTTATCTACTATAAATTGAGAAACCATCCCACTAATTCGTTCTTATTTCTAACTATACTTGTTTGTTCAGCTTAATTCCAAAAATCTGGTGGTGAAACATCGTTGCTGAACCATACAATGTATTTGGAGAACAAGGTGATGACCTAAATGCGATACAGAAGTATATACATGTATATACTTGTACCTCTGATTATCGCATATTAGTTACAAGACATCGGATAATACACACAAAACGTGGTTGTGAAATTGCCAGTTTGCATGAAAGCATTCCGATATCATGCCAATATGCTAGGAGTTCGCTCACTGGCAAAGACATGCCTGATGGTAAACAGTATCCACCAGCTCATCTAACTCTGCGGTTACTGTCTCAATATAACCTAATATGATGTGTTAACGGGACGTAAAATGCCATATCATTTCTATTCCAGGAAAAGGAGGAGCGAGAGCTTGAAGGGATTCGTGGTTATCAAATGTACGACTATAAATACCCAAAGGAAGGTAAATTACACTGTGTAAACAATTGTTTAACCACGTGAGTGTATGTAAACAAGTAGATCCCAGCGGCCGATTTGCCAATGACCGGTCCAATGCGGTAACCTTTTTGTCAACCCTTTTATGTCTGTAATCATCTTTGTAGTTATTGTTTGTTTCTGTGCATGCTTTGGGTTGACTGTGGTCCTTAAATGCTACTTTTCCTGTTCACTTTCACATCTGCTTTTGTTTGTTTAAATGCGTGATCTTGGAAGAGATTTCATGTTGAGTCTTTCATCCGATAGTCAGGCAGATTTAATGACACCTCTCGGTATCTGGATGGCATGTTGAACATTGAAAATCTTTTGTTTTCTACTATGATTAATACTATATATCCTAACGAACTTTAGCTCAACGAAGCTAACACTTCCTTTCTGGATTTACATCTCTTACTTTCTTTGTGGCTTTCTAGACTTTTGTCCTTATTTACTCATTTTATTGAGATGACAATAGGGTAAGGATGAGGTTTGATGCACTCAAGAACCTGGTTTATACCATCAGCGGTCTTTTTTGCCACTGGCCGTTTCAAGGCGGTAGCCTATTGGCAACCCTTTTTTGTTTGTGATGTCATATCTTGCATTTGATTCATATTTGTATTTGTTTCTGTGTGTGTTTGTAGTTGACTGTGGTCTTTGAATGCTACATTTCCTGTTCGACTTCATAATTATAAATACTGCTATAATTACACTAATCCAAATCAATTAATAAATATTGCAAATGTTGATCCGATATGAATCTGAAACTCTCGATGCTCATTTGCGTAAGATGTTGTTTGGCTGTAAGGTAGCAAACTGACTAGTTGGTGTACAGACTGTGTAATAATGTTCTTTTCAACAAAATATTACATCCAATGAGCAGAAATGTTCATGCCCCAATTTCATATCAGAACAACATTTGCAATTTATTAAGTGATTTCATTAATAATTTGGACTTCCAAATATGGCATTCTAAGCTCCGCCTTCCATGATTCTCAAAATGATACAGAGCGTAATTATAAATTTCATGTTCGACTTTTATATCCACCTTTGGTGCGTGCCCACATGAACCTGGCTGAAACTCCTAGCGGCATTTTTTCCTAGTTTCAATACAATACTACTTTTTTGTGTCTTTCATGTTTGTGCTGTTTGTGCATGTTTGTGCTGTGGCGTACTTGGTTTCTATATCTTATATATCCATGGCATTGTTGTTTGTGTAGAATGCGTGTTTAGATTTTATATGTGTATAAATAATGAAAAGGGGATTCTTAGGAAGCAACAAACACAAACAAGAGATAAAAATAGCAGTATAAAGTAGCTATTGAGTCATGAGAGGTAATGTAGACTGCAACACCTATCACGCCCTCCTAGCACCAGCTTAAGAAATATTCTACTTTAAAGCCACAAAGACTGGATTTGATGATCTCAAAGGACCAGTAAGAAACAACACTACTGATTTGTAGTCGGGGCAAGGTTTTACGGCCGCCACACAGCACTAGACAAACGCGAGTGAGAATGTCAATAAATAATAAAAAAGGGGAACCTTAGGAAACAACAGGCACAAACAAGAGATAAAAGTAGCAGACTCGGTTTTATTGAGTCTGTCGGTGGTCTTCAATACTGAAAAATAATTGAAAGTACGGACATTTGTGTCTGGCCAATTAGATGTTTTAGCCACTTGGAGACACTTACCAATATATCGTGAAATAACGTATGGCTATCTAGAAGACTAATCTGATAAAACCGGTCTGTGGAGGGTTGTTTGGATATTATATAGCCGTAATGCATGTATTTAAAAATAGATCTGCTATATATACGTATAGTTACAGTCAATCTGTCTTACGTTTGACGAAATAGTGACCTCTAAGTTAAAGCTTTTAAAGCGGAGTGTATATTACTTATATGCTTAATCCGAGTAAAATAGATTAAGAAAAACAATAGCGTAAGGTGTTTGTAACAAGTATGTTGACTTCCGAGCTGTAATTCTTTACAAACCAAAGATCGAATATTATGCTGCAAACACTATTTTTCAAATATAATTGCTCTTTACTAAGAGAGTATAAGAAAGTATGTTCTGGTGTTTTGGTGTTTGCTAACGTTTACTAATATTCTATTTCATGACAGTACACACTTATATAATTATGTAAATGAGGTTTCATTGTTTTACCGATAACAAATATGTGTACATTTTACATTATGATTCATTTTTTAATAGTAGACACCTTAAGTTAGGGAGAGAAAGACGACAGATCCTGCTTCCCAATTCACCAGAGGATAATTTTGCAACTGATGTTCTTAGTTGAAACCACTATTGTCAGCCTTTTCATATTTGGAATGTATATTTATTTCCAAATATATCATGTATATACTCACAATCTATGGAAACGCACCACAAAACAGAATGAATACTTTTAAAAGTAAGTACTTGAGACATTTTGGACAAAACATGATAATATCCACATAATCCATATACCGAGTCGCCATTTAACCTTTTTTACGTACGCATATAAATTTAGTGCACTGGTGTTATAAAATGCACATGCATTTCCGGGTTTATTCGGTAACATCGCACAAATACATCATTTTCTCAAAAATATTAATTGCATAATCGCGCTGTCAACGTCAAACAATAAAAAGGCCAGTAAAACTAATTATAATTTATTCCGAGACAGATAAATGCAGCTTGAAATTCGGTGGAACAGTTTCCTTTTTATGATTATCCAAAGTAAATAATGTGTTAAATGACAAGCTAAATAACTGCGTAACAGCTTGTCATAAACGCCTCCCAATAAACATTTAAGACAAGTTAGATATCAAGAGTCAATACTTCAAAAAAGACAATATTGTTACGGCAGTTTTATTTAAAATGGTTTGCGAATAATCCAACAGCATAAACATATGGAATTAATAGTGCATTTTCATTGACCTTTTGTACATATAAACTATGGACTTGTTGATAAATATTCGTGATTTTGTGATTGATGCGTTTTCAATTCGACGTTAGCATCCAATTTCGTTTTTGACCAATATTGATGTTATTGACCGACCTTCCCAATAAAGAATTGCAGGGGACTTCTTCTGATCTATAATGTTACAAAGGAGACCACTGCGATACGTTTGCAGTTAACATCGATAACCGACAACAAACATCAAACGTTTTTACAAACTAATACGATCACATTCGGAAATGAGAGCGTTAATGATTCATCCAAATTATATACAGAGAAAAATATAAATAAGTCCTAATTATATTTCCCGTCATTTCTGGAAAACAAATCATAAAATATGAAATAATACGATAAACCACCACCAGCAGTTCAAACAAATAATAGCTGAAAGTGGTTTTATATATCACAGTAGCATTACCTATTCAGTGTGACGGTGGTTAAACGTCTCCACGTGCTTCAATCAAAACTGTTATTCATTTCTATATTCGGAGATCGCTGTGCTCGATATTTACAGTTATGGGTAGTACATTCTCAAATACTTTTGTTTTCTTAATTGAACTGCGAATAAGTGGTTCCACTACTCCTGCCTTTAAATGTTGTTTAATCACCCTTATGTTATGTTACCTGCTTTTTAATTTAGTATTTTTATTGTTGCCTGTGGTACGCAGGCTTGATACTCTCTGCTCCGAACTAAATTCTATTTTGTTTATTTAGCCCATATTTTTCTCGTTCAGGGCGAGGCATTTTGTTAGAAACTGGGTCCATACGCCTTTGGCTTTAAATTGTGAGAGAATACCTCCATGAAGGCTCCATGTTCACCGTAATATGCATACCATCTTTGGAATGGCTCAAATTTCTGTTTTATTGACATTTTAATTAATTGAGTTATGCTCAACCCGGGTCTAAAGTTCTTGACCAGTCTCAATCAAACAGAGACCGCAATAGTTTTCTGTATTTATCATGTTAGATGATTTCCAAATTTCATCTTTCATCCTTTGCTTAATAAACAAATAAAGTATTCCTCACCTCCCCCCCCCCCCCCCCCCCCCCCCCCACACACACACACACACCCCCCTCTTTTTCTTAAAAAAAAACAAACTTTTATCCTAAATCAACAACATCGATTCTATGAAAATAAGTACATGTATAAAAGTCGAAAAGAAAATGCAGTTTTCAGTGAACACAGTCTACCCAAAATTTGCGAAAAATGACAAACATGAGTAGCAATGTTAATACGGAATAAAGGCATATGTCGTCAGAAACACAAAAAGGGTTGTCAATAGGGCTACCGCCTTGGAAAGTTGATATGCAATTCAAATAGGAAATGTAGTATTCAAGGACCAAAGTCAACCAAAAACACGCATGGAAACAAACAACTATTACACGGATAAACGAAAGGCCACATATATGATATCGCAAACATAAAAGGGTTGACAATATGTCTACCGTCTTGAAACTGTCAGTGCCAAAATGTGTCCAAGACAATATTTTATGTAGGTTCATTAGCCCAGAAATCACGCTAAAATAACACAGCGTTTGTCCACATATGTCCAATTACCTCCATTGAATGTGTTGATATTATTTTGAAACTTGTTAATGCAATAGTTTCTTTTCAATTAAATGCGCTAATAAACATTAAAACTATTAAAACGCTGCTTATGCTTATATACTCTCTAAAAACTGACCTATAGACATACCAACATTATCAGAGGATACCTTTTATTTTTTGTATTACTAATAAGTTTCATAAAAATGCATGGGTTTAAATATGCATCTAAATTTGTTATAAAAAAGAAGAAAAGGGGATTTGCTTCATGAAACCATGACAGGCGGCAGTCCTTGTATCGCTATTGTCTTCCATAACCCATAATACAATTGTAGGAAGTACACTGCATTAACTGTACATTCCTCTGAGTTACAGCTATATACAAATAAATGTGTTACGTTGTTATTTTATTTTATGAGTTATACATGTATGCTTTTTCAGTTTCCAAAATACGTTACTTTGTTCTTTTAATGAAATGCTCTCCAACTTGTCAATATGCTTTAAGTTTTTCTTTTATTTCAATAATTAAATGCTCTTTCAGTTTCCAAAATGGGTTATGTTGCTCTTTTATTTTATGAGTTAAATGTTCTTTCAGTTTCTTGTATATTCCAGTAATCGATTCTCTGTTTTCCGATTGTACCTTTATTTTCCATGTCCATTATCAGTATACAGTTGGGTCTCTAAACATTGTTTGAATAAGACGTTCAGTTTGTGAGAAAACACAGAAGAGTTGGACACCACCATAAAATTGATTCGGAACAAATTAGCTATGAACTGCCGTGCAGATAAAATAGAGCAGAGCCTGTTCATAAGGAAAGGGTCTTTTTCCAGCAAGGGTCCTGGCCCCTTGTTATTTGTGCTCAAATGATAGCAAAGAGCCAGAAGATCATAGTCCAAACAGTTTTTAAAAATGGCCCAACCAGAGGATGTCCACTATTGTTGATCATAGTGCTATGCAAAATAACGTAACAACTATTTAATAGATAACCATGCTATAATGTTCAATCTGGGTCGGTACAGGCGTTACCGATTTAACATAGAAATACAACGCTTGTGTCAATGTATGTTTGACCCATCCGATATGTAAACAACCAATGACGGCCTCCAATAAAATGGAAGTACTCAGTGATTTGAAACTAGATGACACCTCCAACTCGCCCGCCTAAAAGTCTCACCTCACCAAACATAACACTGAGTATATGTACTCACCTTTTCGCTATCAGATGTTGATGTATTTCCCTCCGCGAAAATAACTTCGGGCGTCCCCAGCAGTGATGGATGCTATTCTAAGACGTTTACGCCGCGCTATCATTGTTTGCACATGTGGGGTGACTGAACTGATTTCAGTGCATTTATATATAGTTTGTGATGAATTCATGTCTCTGAATTAATACTTTTCACGGGAGTCGTTCATATTTGAAAAGAAACATGATTGTATATACTGGCTTAACCGCAATGCACAACATCACATATTTACCCATAACAACAAACTTGTTTTCGAATATTTACAGAAACAAATACCAAGATATACTTACATCTACTCAAGATGTCAGTAAAATTCCGTTTGACATCAATGTGTAAACTAATATAACATTATACTAAGATATTTCATTTGACCTATGTTTCCGTTATGAAATTAGTTTTAGTCTTTAAAAACGTGTGCAAGCGTGTTATTGTTTAATCTATGACGCCTACCTAAAGCCCATTGGGACAGTGGCGTTTAATGTTTGTCTATGATCTTTCTTGTCGTGCCCTTAATGGTTTATTCTCTTGTTGCTCTGGCTTCTGCCAAGTTAGTGAGTACCTTCATTATGGCTTTCGAGGCTATTTTTTTTGTATTATATTTACACGAGCATATTTTTGTTTTACTTATATTGTCTATTGATGCTGCCTTGTTGGTTTCAGATTAGATCTTGGCCGGGATTTCTTTATTTACACTGTCCTGTTTTAAAGGGATGACAGTAGGGTAAGTTGAGGTTTGGTGCACCCTATAACCGGGTTAACCCCCCAGTGGCCTACTTTGCCACTGACCGTTCCAAGGCGGTAGCCCTATTGTCAACCCTTTTGTGCTTCTGATGTCGTTTGCATTTAATATTACTTTTGCCCTCTTGTTTGTCTGTTTGCATGTTTGTTTCTGTGTTTCGTGGTTGACTGTCCTTCTTGAATTCTACTTTCCCTGTCCGATTTTTTATATTTGTTTTTAAAGCTTTTTGCCATTTCTTCTCAAGTCCAGTTTATTACAAATACGCTGAAATTACCGTAAGTGCACGAAATGAAATAATTCCTATAATGGACATTCTCACTTGCCAGAGTTGTGTAAATCGTGTCACACGACAATTTGAATCGGGAGATGTGAGAATGATGATGACCACTAAAATTAAATCACTGTGCTAATTTGTAGTTCACCATCCAGCATCGTTCACTGCGCTAAATATTGTGTTATTTTCATTGCAAGGCCGATTGAGACCTTTCATACGCATTCAAAAAACAAACAATGATGTTGACTACACATATAATTTACTTGTTGTGTGTAAAGATCGACAGCTACTGCGGTAACATTTAGTCGAAGAATCGGTGACGAGAGTGACATCTACTCATTATGTATTCATAGTCTTGTTTACATTCAGCGAGGAATGGGGCGGAGTTGATCGCACGATTACATTGCGTCATTAAGAATGTAAATCCATGCTCAATCGGGAACGCCTGTATTTGAGTGGGTTTATCGTCTGCCGCTTTACGACAACGCGACCAACCACAGATTGAATATCTTAGCATGGTTATCCTTTTTCTAATGCTTCTCCATTTTAATGCCAGAAATATAAAAGAAAAACATACATACACATAAAAAAGTATAGTCATGGCATCCAGCATTTTGTTTACGTCATCCAATGACGTCGTTTGTTACAACGTGATGTCACGTACTTTTCAGACGATAAATCGGACGATTTTTCAATCTCAAATTTGAGACGTTAACCAATGGAGTCATTACATTTAAAGTTACATTAAAGTTGCATTGAAATATACCTGTTTATATTTATTTGAACTGTAGAATAATATAGATATATGTCATTTATATTGGACATATGGGTATGAATCCTTTTGTATGCTTTGTATCTTTTCGAATGAATCATAATCTACTTCTGCTCAATCCAAAACAAATTCTATTGAAAAAATTGCTAATTACAAATCAGTTCAATTCTTTTTTTCAGCATAAACATGTTACAATGTCAACACTGAGGCGGTGAGAATACGATGCAAACAAGAAAATAAAACTATTACAAAATCAAACTCAACAAAGAAGGACAAAATATTTGCATATTAGAAAACAATTTATTGAACATAATAGTTCATGTATCACCCAGTAAACAGAATAACAGGCTTATTAATTTATAGATCGTTCACCATTAGTGTTCATTGTGAGTTAAGCATACTTGATCCATGAAATTCATATATAAGCGCGTGCTAACAATTGTAAATTATAATATATTCTTACTACTGAACACATGAAATTGAATATTACAAAAGACATGCTTTATCTCTTAGCTTAATGTCGGTTTATCTGACCTAACACTTGGAAGGTGTTAGCTCAGATAAACCAAAAATAAGCTAAGACATAAAGCATGTATTTTGTAAAATTCAATTTCACGTGTTCAGTAGTATGAATGATATGACTCCTTTTTTAGCAGCGGGAAAACTTATCCTATAAGAATAGGTATGAGTCGTAAAAGAAATAAATTTCATTCACTAATTCCATAAGCTGTCGTCCAACTACTTTGAAATTCTAATCTCTGCACTTAGTTGTCCGTACAAGAAATAACCTTCCCTAAAAGTAGATATAAAAGCCTAACAGTAAATATAGCATGTAAAATGTGAAATTCTAAGATGTATAATCACTCCGCTATCAGGGCGGAGGGACTTTAACTCTTAGAATTATACACATGCACGCACGCACGCACGCACGCACGCACATACTCTAGCATTTAAGGGCCACAGTCGAAAACACGCATAGAAACAAACAAGAATTACAAGGATAAATAAAAGGCAAGGTTTTAGTTAGTTGAAACATATTTTACATCGATTGCGGAACGAGTTCCTGCAACTTAGATTAACCACTCTCGGTGGCTTCCTGAGTAACCAGTACTAATCAATGTGGATTAAATATCTTGCTCAAGGATAAATAAGGAGGCCGCGGTAAGGATCGAACCCACGACATCTCGACTGGAGTTTGGGGCTCTACCACTTCAACAATAGGATGACATCTTTTAAACAATAGGGCTGACAATAGGGATACTGCCTTGGAATGTTCAGAGGCAAACAATACCGTTGGGGTTTTAAACACGGTTCCAGGGTCACCAGATATCAGTGTTAACATATTGTCATTCCAGTAAAACGATAGTTTAAATGAAGAAATCCTTGAGAATAAACCATTAGGATATAACAAGATACGATTGGAGACACACATCACACGCAACCGTCCTCTCAGGAGTTAGGTAGTAGTCATCGTAGGGTCCACAATCTGTCCGGTTATCGCACATTCAAAGGGAAAAGCAAAGTGGTGAACTATAAATGGGTCAAACACTAAACATGCAGTCCACTTATAAATGTGAAGGTCATAACGTCTTTGGATAAACTTTTAAGTTTAAAAGTGATCGTGACCAAGGATCATACGAACTTTGTAAATCACGTCACCATAGCCAGAAAAGGTAATAAGTCCAGAATGGAAGAGTAGCATTCACATAATACAGTCACTCCAACAAGTGGTACAACCCAAAGGTAATTCAAAAAGTACATCACAATCACAATCAGTAAACAATCCTATCATAAACATATAAGGGTTGACAACAGGGATACCGCCTCTGAACTGCCAGTGGCAAAAGTGTTCAAGGGTGCACCAAACCCCACTCTTACTCAGTCATCATCCCTAAAAAACAGGACAGTGTAAATAAAAATAATCCCCGCCAAACTATCCCCTAACACTAGCGAAAGCGTAGATAAGTGTTATAAGAAAAAACGCAGAAATGTTCAAGTATAAAATATATCAAAACATAAGTTAAACCTAAGAAGCTAATCTCATATCTACTCGATGACTTGTCTGAAGTCAGAGTATCGACCGGTTATTGCACAATCAAAGAGGAAAGCATAATTGCAAACTGTAGAAGGGTCTACAACTAAGCATGTAGTGCGCCTTAGAATACTTCGGTTGTAACCGCTGTTCATACATTTTCTAATAATTTTAATAAATAATTTATGAAAATTATCACGACCGATAATCCTCCTAAGTTTGTAAATTAAATCTCCATAAAAGACGAGCAATGATAAACATGGCAAGATGTCATAGTCCTTGTCGCAGATGAGTATTTAAAATACTGTGCTTATTTTAAAAACAGATAAGGGTTATGATAATACTTTTTTGAGGCATGGTTTTGGTTAACTGTTTTATTTTTACCTACTCTAGCTAACCAGTAGACCGTAATGGCTATATACATTTTCAAGTCGGTAATAGTGTCTTTCGTTTTAATTGTGCGATGACCGGACAGGCTGTAGACCCTATGATGACGTCTACTTAAAGCCAAAAAGGACGGTGACGTTTGATGTTTGTCTGCAGTATTGTCTTGTCGTGCCCTCAATGGTTTATTCTCTTGTTGCTCCGGCTTCTGCCAAGTATTTAAGTACCTTTTTATGGCTTTCTAGGCTATTGGTTTTTTATCTATATAGATACACGAGCACCTTTGTATTTTACTTCTATTACCTATTAATGCGGCCGTGAGTTTAGAGCATAGTTCATGGCGGGTTATTTAAAAGTACGTAAGTTGACGTCTTCAGTTCACTGGTCGTATTATTAATATTAGTATTAGGAAACTTTACAAATTGAAAGAGGAAGATATACAAGACCAAAAACTAAACGTGAAGACAGACTTTGTAACAACTGCAACATGGTTGAGGATGAATTGCACTACATTGTCAGAAGTTTCAACACGAGACAATTTCACCCTAATAAATTCTCTTCAGTTAAACACGCATGATGATATGATATGCATATAGCAAAAATAATACTTAACCCAGAGTCAAAACAAGAATGTGACAATTTCTGTGCATTTATTTCTAAACGTTTGTTCAAAACAGTAGCCTCTAATTAAAACATGGAAGAACATAAAGTTAGTTGATAATTCAAAGAGACAATTTATATAAGTTAAACTATACTGCAATATATAATTATTCATAATCATTTATTGTTTATATATTTCTTCTGTTCTAGAATCACAACTGTACTCTTATCATATGTAAACAGTTTTTCCTAACAACGAATTGAATTGAATTATATTGAATTAATAGTCTGTGTCGTCTAGACTAAGTAATTTCATGAAGAATCTTTAGTGGTCACACATATCAAAATTACGAGTAACTGTTCCCCGAGGTAACACATCACAGTTTCAATTATATTACAAGTTCCATAGAGCGCCAGTGTTCTCTTGATACTCGTAAAATGAATGTGCCAGACACCCATTATACTGGGCTATACATTTGTCAAACAACCAAACTGAATCTGTTTTATGGTTGATGCTATGTTTACAACAAAAGCAGTTAATATGTATCAATGCGTACATTTGTATTACAAATATACTGTTCCAAGGCGGAAGCCCTATGGGCAACCAGTTTGTGTTTATATGTCACATACCTTGCATATTAACAATGCAATTGTTGTTGTTTTTTAGTTCGTGTTTTTGGTTGACTGTGTTCTGTAAAAGCCTCATTTCCTGTTCGACTGTTATTCCTACTTTTAGTCAATTATATGGGACTATCACGTCGTACACCAAAATAACAACCCAATAATTTTGGATTTGACTGTGTCATGTGAAAGCTGCATTTCCTGTTCGACTTTTATTCTTATTTTAAGACTGGTTAAACACGAGGTTCATATACAATAGAGTTTAATCTAACTAGTTGCTTAAAGTTACTAGCATCGCATACCATGTTTTGCTTTGATGTACGATATTTTCGAATTTAGAAATGCATCATTATTACTTAGCTAGGTTCGGTCATCTCTCTTATTTTAGTTTCCCTGTCAGCCGCCACATAACTGTATTTACTTAAGTGTTATTTGTCATTTGCAAAACATGCATAATTGTAGGCTAAACGATGGATGATAAAATACAATTAAAAGTGTCAGTTTATGTCTTAAAGCAATTTCATTATCACTAGTGCTTGTGTTTGTTCTTGCAATCGCACAAAGAGATTACACAGCATCGTCGACAGATATATTGGCTATTTAAAACGTCTAACTCAACGCAGTTTATGATATTGTTATTACAAGGAGATATCAAAATCGGACAGGACAAGTAGCATTCATGGACGACAGTCAACAGAAACACACACAGAAACAAAGAACAGCTTTAAAGATGAATAAAAGGCCAAATAAGACATCACAAACACAAAAAGGTTGACAATAGGGCTACCGCCTTGGGACGGCCAGTGGCAAAAAAGCCACTGGAGGTTTAAACCAGGTTCTAGGGTGCACCAAACCTCGCACTTACCCTACTAAAGAGTCAACAGGATGATCAACATGGCATCGGTTTGTTCGCATCATGTCGTAAACATAGATATAAATGTCGAACAGTTCATGTAGCGTTTACAGAACACATGAAACCAAATATACGCATGCCAAACAAACTAGAATTTAATGGAAAAATGGAGCAAAGCATACAATATCGCAAACATAAAACAGATAGACAATATAGGTACTGCCTTGGAAGAGGCAGTTACGAAAAAGACCATTCTATAGGTTGCACCAAACTTCACACTTATCCTATTGTCGTCCCAATAAAACGGGACAGTGTAAATACGGAAATCCTTGCAAGGCTAAATCTTATAACAAACTCGGCAGCATTATTTGACTTATCCTATTGTCATCTCAATAAAACGGGATAGTGTAAATAAAGAAATCCTTACAAGATTAAAACTTATAACAAACTAGGCTGCATTATTTGTGTTTTAGTTATAGCTCCTATCAATGGCGCCAAGCTTGTAAAAGAATATAGCCTGGTTGGTATTTCCTTATTTGCACTATCCCATGATGACAATAATATGATAAATAAAATACTGAAAAGTGGATTTTTTGGTAGCAACAAACACAAACAAGAGATAAAAGCAGCATACTCGGTTTTATTGAGTCTGTTCATGAGAGGTCATGTAAAGTGCAACACTTCTCTCGCCTCCTAGCACCGGCTTAAGCGATAGTCTACTATTCTAAGGTTTGTGGCAACCTAGAACCTGATTTAACACACCAGAGGACATTTGACCACTATCTGTTTTAACGCGATACTCCTGTAGACAACCATTGTATGTTTGTGACGATACTCCTGTAGACAACCATGGTATGTTAGTGGCGATACTGTTTGTGGCGATACTCCTGTAGACAACCATTGTATTTTTGTGGTGTCGAATACTCCTGTAGACAACCATTGTATGTTTGTGGTGCCTGTAGACAATCATTGTATGTTTGTGGTTATCGCGATACTCCTGTAGACAATCATTGTATGTTTGTGGTGCCTGTAGAAAAACCATTCTATGTTTGTGGTGCCTGTAGACAAACTTTTATGTTTGTGGTGCCTGTAGACAACCATTGTATGTTGGTGGTGCCTGCAGAGAACCATTGTATGTTTGTGGTGCCTGCAGACAACCATTGTATGTTTGTGGTGTCTGCAGACAACCAATGTATGGTTGTGGTGCCTGTAGACAATCATTGTATATTTGTGGTTATCGCGATACTCCTGTAGACAACCATTGTATGTTTGTGGTGCCTGTAGAAAACCATTGTATGTTTGTGGTGCCTGTAGACAAACTTTTATGTTTGTGGTGCCTGTAGACAACCATTGTATGTTTGTGGTGCCTGCAGACAACCATTGTATGTTTGTAGTGCCTGCAGACAACTATTGTATGTTTGTGGTGTCTGCAGACAACCATAGTATGTTTGTGGTGCCTGTAGACAACCATTGTATCTTTGTGGTGCCTTTAGACAACCATTGTATGTTTGTTGTGCCTAAAGACAACCAGTGTGTGTTTGTGGTGCCTGTAGGCAACCGTTGTGTGTTTGTGGTGCCTGCAGACAACCGCTGTGTGTTTGCGGAGCCTGCAGACAACCGCTGTATGTTTGTGGTGCATGTAGACAACCACTGCATGTTTGTGGTACCTGTTGACAACCTCTGTGTGTTTGTGGTGCCTGTAGACAACCATTGTATGTTTTTGGTGCCTGTAGACAACCATTGTATGTTTGTAATGCCTGTAGACAACCAGTATTTGTTTGTGGTGCCTGTAGACAATCATTGTATGTTTGTGGTGCCTGTAGACAATCATTGTATGTTTGTGGTACCTGTAAACAACCATTGTGTGTTTGTGGTGCCTGTAGACAATCATTGTATGTTTGTGGTACCTGAAGACAACCATTGTATGTTTGTGGTGCCTGTAGACAACCATTGTATGTTTGTGGTGCCTGTAGACAACCGTTGTATGTTTGTGGTGCCTGTAGACAACCATTGTATGTTTGTGGTGCCTGTAAACAACCATTGTATGTTTGTGGTGCCTGTAGACAACCATTGTATGTTTGTGGTGCATTTTCCGATGGACTGGTGTAATTCCTGTTATGTAACTGATGAAAGGCATGCATTTAATAATTAAAAGAAAGGTACAGCGATGTCTTAGGCTGGCAGTAGAGTAGACTTAGTGTAAACATAGACAATTCCTATACCATTACATGATTCAGTTAAAATTGTATTGCCAAATAAAGTACAAAATACCCGTTTTCAAAAAATGCTATATCTGATATTTTAAATATTTTTGAATTGTGTATGCCTTCTTTTAAATGTAAATAATAAAAACACACAATATCGATACATCTGTTGAGAAATATCATATAGTATACATAAAACCGTGTAATATATATTGCTGTTAAATTCTTTATTTTCTATCAAATACTTCAAAATCTTTGACGTTTTCTCCTTCTCCACCCTTCTTATGTTTTTCTACTCTTTTAACAAAAGCTAGCGTGTTTGGTTGTCTGCTTTCAGTGAATGCTACATTTCCCGATGGACTTGTGTAATTCCTTTAAAACAAAGGTACATAGAGAATATTATGTCAGTTCCTTATACTATCAAGTTTATTAGGCGAGGCTTAAAAAAACGAAGAATGGCGAGGCCGAGCCATTCTTCGTTTTCGTGCCGAAATTAATAAATTTGATAGTAATAGGCAATGACATAATATTCTATTTATCATGTAGATTATCCTAATTTTCCGTATGAATCACTATTATTACCTATTTCTCAGAATGTGTATCGATGACGCCGCTATGTTGTTGTTTTTGTGTGTTTTTTTACGTCAGGCAACGTTACGTGTATTTTGACGTCAGGCAACGTTACGTGTATGACGTCAGATAACGTTACGTAGAATAAACACCGCATTGATTTGCATTCATCGGCCAGTGCCTAATAAAGCAAAATCTATAAGGTCACACCTTGATGAGGCAGAAAAGTGCATATCTGCATGATAAAGCTATCCCTCAGACTGGCTGTAGAGTAGACTTCGTTTAAACATAAACAATGTTTATACTATTCCATGATACAGTTAATATATTATTGGCAAATAAAGCACAAAATATTTGTTTTGAAAGACTATCTTAAGAATAATATATGTGGTACTGTAAATATTTTTGAATTGTGTATGCATTATTTTACATGTATTTAATGAAAAACACAATATCGATACATCTGTTGAGAAATGCCATATATTATACATAAAACCGTGGAAAGTATATGTTTCTATTGCTGTTAAATTCTCTATATTCTCTGTAAAATACTATAAAATCACTGAGGTTTTCTCTTTTCTACGCCCTTCTTATTTTGTTTACTCCTTTCTTCACATCAAAATCTAGCTTTGCATAAATATCATACATTGTATAGGCGAAATGTGATACTAACAGTATCATATATAACGTATTATATGTTGTACATAGATAATTATAGTATGCATTACTCGAAATGTATTGTAATGTTGTGTACTATGTGTATGCATTGTGATAAATAAAAGGTAAAACAGAAAAACAAAGATATATGAATGACGTAAGAATTTGTTTTGCAAGCTGTGTACTACGCATACTCATATCTTGGGTTTGCTTCTGAAGTTCGTTTTCGTATTATTGTGTTCGGGAACTCCCAAAATTGTCCTTCATAATCTTTACACATAAGACATGTCCAATAAAGCTGGATAATTTCTTCGCATAAAGATTCCTGATGGCAGTTGATTTCAAGTCAGATACTCTAACCACTCGGACACAGACACCGCGCGAACAACGCATACACATATCTGGATTCACAGGGTTTCAGCTGAAGTTCCTTATACTCTTAAGACGTCTCCGATGATAAAATCATGAGACTTCTTCGCATTCCAATATTATCCGCAAACATTGTCAACGATACAATCTTGATTTCATTTGGCCGATTACACGCATCGTCTTGGTAATTGATAAAGTGTGTCTGCACATCAGGTTTTCTATATAGTACATGCCAAACAAAGGCATATAAACAGAGAGTGTATCATCAGCAATAGAAAATAACAATTAGCTACCGAGGAATGTTCTGTTGTGTGCTTCATACAAATAATCACGCTACATTTATATTGGAATAAGTCAGGTGGACTCAAAGGTCAAACGGAAAACATACACAAAAGAAATACAATCAAAAATGATATCTGAAACAACAATGACATAGCAATATGTATACATTCAAAACAGCGTAAACATTAAATGATTGACAGTAGGGGTGTCTTATCTTTGCTCCTGGAAACACGTCATACGTTATTAATCATGTTTATCATCCGCGGTACTGGTTATAACTTAACAGATGCAATATAATTATGTTAATAAAGTGTTTGCTATGCAATTAAATTAGAGATAAATACAGTTGACTGTTGTCTTTGAATGCTAAATGTTATGGCTGCTTTTACTGTGGATGTTCTATTGGTCTTCTTAACGTAAATTTTGCCTAAGTGACCACAAGCTCAGCATTCGAAAATTATTTGATTTCCATATGATCATATATCCTGAAACAAGAATTCATCTTGAATGCAAATTCCTGCCATAGAGCTAATATGTGGGCCATTTATAGGCTATTTAGAGTATCTGGAACGAGCCCAACTGCACTTTCCCGGAGAGTGTTCTGAAAAAAAGAATATGATAATGGACCTTTGGAAATGGCCGAGCACGACACATACGAAATATTGCAGTCTCGGTTTGATTGAGACTGTTCATGAGCGTTAGTGAAATATGCTAGCTACCGCTCACGCCCTCTAGCCCCGGGTTGAGCAGAACTCAATATTAATAAAATCAATAGTACACAATTTTAACCATCCCGAAGATGGCATGCATATGACGGTGGACAAGGAGATTTAACTCCCCCATGTCGTACGGCGTATGGTCCCAGTATCTAATAAAAATCTATGCATTTGACTTAACCTTATATGCAATAGATGCTTGCATAAAACTCACCAAAGGAAAGGGATATGAGGCCGATCTTTCGTTTTTTTGGTAACAATCTTATATTTTTTCTCCAACAAATCATATTCGAATTAATGTTTTCCTCTCGAAATATCTCACAGTCGTCTGAAATCTCGTTCGTATTTGGAAACTTAGCCCCGCCCAACTCACACACCTCACACATTCTGGTTATCGTGTTCGACTGTTTGCTTGTCTAAAATTATACAGTCTTTTTGAATTAGCATTTATCAGTCTTAAATAAAGCGTAGCATCTGGCGTTTTCAGTAAGAGAAAAATGTCGACAGTTTCCGGTAACAAATCATATTAACTGCGTTTATGAGGCATTGTTATATTTTTGTATAAATTAGCTTATTTTAATAATTGGTTTTAAATGATTTTAAGCATTAATAATAACTATCAGAGAATCCATTAATATAAAGAATATCACATTAATATATTATGTAACTATTAAACAAAAAGGACTTGAAGTTTGTTTAAACATTGTGTACCTACATTCCGAGATTTATTTTGTCCGGAAGTAAATTAAACATGTCTTTTTAATTGTTAAATGTATTGACGTTATCGGCGAAATTGACTCTGGTCGGATTTATACACAAGTCACCTTTTATCTATAAACTGTGATTATGACAAAACACAATCACGGATCGTTGTTATGGTATTAAGATGCACAAACTACATTGGTCGAACATGAATGTTGTACATTTAATGTAATTTCCAAGAATAGTAATAGGGAAGAATTTTTGTTGTTTTAAGGTTAAAATTGCCGACAAAGCGCTTTTCAACCACATTCGATTTATTTTGTCATTTAAGAACGAGAATAAAAGCATCTACGCATAGATACATCACTCCTCTGTCGATATGTAAAACTTTAATAAAATCGGAGACAAACACTTTTTTTCCCGAGATTTAACAAAGTACACCGTAATCACTAAAATACAATGAATCGGCTTCTAAATCAATGTTCACGTGAGAATTAAAATTGTTTGTTTTCAGCAGTTGAAAACTACTATATTCTGTGAATAGTGCTGCAGGGAAAGTTTGAATAAGTCTGTTTTCATCAAATACATGTAGCATGTTTTGTTTTGTTTTAAAGCACTCTTAGTTTGTGATTTAAAAAAGGATGATCGGAATATATTTCTTGCACAATGTTGAATCCAGTAAAACAAGTGGTTTACTTAACAGGCGACACATATCGGTGAACCAAACCACTTGTTTTCCTGGATTCAACATTGTGCAAGAAATATATTATACCATTAATAGTATAACATGTGTGTTGTAATGTTGATAAACCAGCATCAACAATAATCAACTCGAGATTTTTCGAAGTAAAACAGATGTCTACCTTCATCATTGCTCAATCTTGAAATTTTGATAGTGGATAGGGTACGATTTTGTCAGCAGGGATCTTTACCTTTGATCTAAAATCACCACCAATGAAATTCATGGAATTGGCTTTACGTGAGGAGAAAAAACAGTGTGGGCAAGATTTTTATTTTTTCGGTCATGGTGACCTTGACCTGTCACCTACTGACTTTAATATAAATAGGGATTATCGTCTTATGAGGTTAGCTTTAGAGAAAGTAGTTTCAATGCGGAAAAGGTTTTTCTTGATCAGGTCACGGTGACATTGCCCTTAGCTTTACTGACCACAACATTAATAGGGGTCATCCTCTCACCAAAGGCAGCAACTCATGACATTTGAATATATTTGCTTCAGGACAAATCGTTTTCATGATCGGATCAGTGACCTTGACCTTTGACTTCAAGCTAAATAGGAGTCATTCTCTCACCAAACGCAATCAACCCATTTGCTTCAGGCAATAATGAGTAACATTGTGGTCAATGTCTTTCATGATCGCTTCAGGGTGACATTAACCTTTCACCTACTAATCGCAAAAGCATCGAAATGTGTAATCGTTTTATCACAGCCTCCTGCATCAAATTGAATACTCGACTTATTAGGATATTAACTTTATATTCTGTATCTTTATTTTTTCAGACTGCAAGTCTTGTGGAAGAAGATCCATGTACATCACTGACCAGAGTCAATGCTGAAGTTTTTGTTCGCTCAATTATTTTATTTAATAAAGTATACATCTGAACTAAACTATTGTCGTAATAACTGTATGTCTTTCACCACAAAGTGCTAGGAGAGACATATTGTATTTGGCCTTTCCGTCCGTCCGTCCGTCCGTCCGTCCGTCTCTCAGTCAAAAATATTGTCTGCGCTACTACTTGTATTTTGATGAAACTTTGTACGAAGCATCATTATGATGTGTTTTTGTGCATATTGAATTTTGAAGGTCAAGGTCGTCGTGACCCGATAATGAAAAACCTTGTCTCCACTTTCCCAGAATCAAATCTAATGCAATTTAATGGATGGCGAAAGGATGACCCTTTTGATTTTTAGTAGGTCAAGGTCACATTCACTTTTTCTTTTCATGAAGGAAATCTCTTCAAACTTCATAAGCTGGGCAGGTTGCGGGGAACGCGACATTTTTAAATTTAAGTGTTGTTTAACGGCTAATCAACACATTATTTAGGTTATTTCGTGCCACCCCAGAGATATATAAGACAGCAATTTATTTACAACCATCATTCCAATGCTGAAAGTTGCCAGTTAAAGTACAGAAATAGCATATTCATCAATGGGTCGGGAATCACGTCATTTAAAAAATTCTAAAAATAACCAAACATCAAATGTGAACCAACACAGTCAGAATGCACACGTGACTTTTGTCTCCCGAATCAATACATGATATCATACACATACTATATATGACTTCTTTCTACAATTTTTTTTTCTTTCATACCAACAATAACGTGCTTTGGGAAAGTGATAATGATAACAAAAAATAAAATAGAGACAACTCATTCAGCATAGTTCAAGCCAATGGAATAGCCATTTCTACTGAGACACATCGGATGCAAGCGCAGTAGCTCAGCCTCCTTGAAAACATTTGAAGTGGTCTTTTGTTTTTATTTGACGCGTTTTCTCAACAGAAAATGTCTAGTTAATGTAAATAAATGTTAATGCAAAATCAGTTCCTTGCCTCAAAACACTACATAAATATTTATGAATATTACAGATTTCAGGGCGAGATAGACAAAATGTCAGTTCGAGTTTACATGTTTTCAATGGTTGTTTTATCAGGTTTTGTATTCACCAATGTGTGAGAAAATGGGATATCATCATCATCATTATCAAAATAATAATAATAATAATAATAATAATAATAAATCTTATTTATCGAGGATAACACATTTGGTGTATAGCCAGTCTGACATATGGTACTAAGTCTACTCGAACAAACACATATATATGTACACAAGTTTGTTGAAACAATGTTATATGGCATAAAACATGCCTAGAAACATGAAAACATATTACAAGAACAATCCAGAATGATTCGGTTGGGATTTGGTTAAATTACTATACGCATTGCAAACAGTAACACGCAATTAATAAATAACGAGTCGGAATGACAGAAAATGATTGGTCACGTCGTTTCATGTCTCTCTTGTAAAACCACATTATATAAACGCGTCCACCGATGATGATTGTAATGTACTTCTCTAATAAAACTAACTAAAACTAATTCTCCATTGGTTGGAATGACTGCAGTAGTTGACTTACACTTAACTTCTCTAAAAAAAATAACTAAAGATTAATTCTGCATCGGTTTGAATGATTGCAGTTGACATACATTTAACTAATTGTATCTATAAACAAATATATATTTCCTTAAAGATAGAGAAACTGAGTGCATATGTTTGTTAAACGTTTATATCAAAATATTAGTCCAAACGATCTCCAGGCACGTTATATGCTAAATGATAGTCTAACCTAATGCTACGTTTAGTGGCCAAGAGAGATTTAATATTAAGTTATTCTCAAACCGTGAACGGTAGCTAGAATCTTCACTACCGTTCATGAA
Organism: Cyrtodaria siliqua; assembly: GCA_037043455.1. Lineage (NCBI taxonomy): Eukaryota > Metazoa > Mollusca > Bivalvia > Adapedonta > Hiatellidae > Cyrtodaria > Cyrtodaria siliqua. Next base: position 57,191 of record JAWPHD010010882.1, on the reverse strand, counting down.
CATCAATCAAACCGAGACTGCAATATTTTTTTTATATTTATCGTGTTCGGCGATTACCAAATTTCTCCTTTCATACTATTATTTTAGTCAAATGACATTCCTAATTTAAGTTCGGTGAAGTGGTCCGCTGCTTGATTTCTGAAGTCATGTATACCTGTTTAATGTTTATTACCTGTACTGAAAGGAAAAAGAAACGCATAATGATTTTTTCCACTATATATTGTATCTTTAATATGCTATGGTAATCGAATGGTACAGGGCGACATTAGGTCTGTCCTTTCGGAAACAAGGTTTAAACACCACCGAACACACCAATGGTTACCCCTTTAAAGTTTTATTATCGACAGATGAAAAGGTCTACTACATGACAGAGTTGTCCTTTCTGTAATTTGTTGTATCCCCTTTTTGTACAAAACACGCTGAGATATATCTGGAATTTTAGGCGGAATTAGGTGTCCATAATAATGTAGTATAAACAATGTTTTGATTATGCGCTTCTTTTTCCTTTTAGTATATATATGTGCAGCGGATTACATCTCACCAACGAATCTTGGACCTTTTAGTGATCGAGTGCGTTCAAATGGCGATCCCCTACTTGTCTGTAGGGGCTTAGTATATTTTATATAGAACATGTATTAAAACTCAGTGACATATTCAATGTTCAATATATTTACCACATGTAAATCATGTTCTTAGTTATAACAATTTATATGTTAAAAGATTTTTGAAAGCGACGTAAAACATATAATTACATATACGTGTTTGTTCCGTCCCTCGTTAGCCGTACCTTCCTACAGAAGCTTTTCTTCATCTCATCTCCCGCTGATGTGGCTGTTTATTCCGTCCCTCGTTAGTTCATCTCATCTCCCGCTAATGTGGTTGTTTGTTACGTCCTTCGTTAGTCGTACCTTCCTACAGAAGCTTTTCTTCATCCATCTCCCGCTGATGTGGCTGTTTGTTCCGTCCCTCGTTAGTTAATCTCATCTCCCGCTGATGTGGCTGTTTGTTCCGTCCCTCGTTAGTCGTACCTTCCTACACAAGCTTTTCTTCATCTCATCTCCCGCTGATGTGGCTGTTTGTTCCGTCCCTCGTTAGTTCATCTCATCTCCCTCTGATTCGGCTGTTTGTTCCCTTCCTACAAAAGCTTTTCTTCATCTCATCTCCCGCTGATGTGGCTGTTTGATCCGTTCCTCGTTAGTCGTACCTTCCTACAGAAGCTTTTCTTCATCTCATCTCCCGCTGATGTGGCTGTTTGTTCCGTCCCTCTTCATCTCCCGCTGATGTGGATGTTTGTTCCGTCCCTCGTTAGTCGTACCTTCCTACAGAAGATTTTCTTCATCTTATCTCCCGCTGATGTGGCTGTTTGTTCCGTCCCTCGTTAGTCGTACCTTCCTACAGAAGCTTATCTTCATCTCATCTCCCGCTGATGTGGCTGTTTGTTCAGTCCCTCGTTAGTCGTACCTTCCTACAGAAGCATGTCTTCATCCATCTCCCGCTGATGTGGCTGTTTGTTCCGTCCCTCGTTAGTCGTACCTTCCTACAGAAGATTTTCTTCATCTTATCTCCCGCTGATGTGGCTGTTTGTTCCGTCCCTCGTTAGTCGTACCTTCCTACAGAAGCTTTTCTTCATCTCATCTCCTGCTGATGTGGCTGTTTGTTCCGTCCCTTGTTAGTCGTACCTTCCTACAGAAGCTTTTCTTCATCTCATCTCCCGCTGAAGTGGCTGTTTGTTCCGTTCCTCGTTAGTCGTACCTTTCTACAGAAGCTTGTCTTCATCCATCTCCCGCTGATGTGGCTGTTTGTTCCGTCCCTCGTTAGTCGTACCTTCCTACAGAAGATTGTCTTCATCTCATCTCCCACTGATGTGGCTGTCTCAGTATAACCTTATATAATGTGTTTACGTGACGAACATCTCATTTCCTTTCATTTAGTTCTACCCTACAAGGGGTGATTTCGCGCAGTTGTACCCTTCAAAACATCACGAGTTTTCTGCACATAATTAATATATGTTTTTCTCTTAGATGTTGTTAAGCCGTTATCTATAAATGACCTTCGCAATCTAACTCATGTGATTCTTGCTGTTAGTGTGTTCATAATCCTTATAAGTCCATAAGAATTACAATTAACTTCAACACCATGCAACATTAACTTCAAAGTCTTCAAAGTCGTAGATACTACGCATCCTCATGTTTTCAATCTTAAAAATAGAACGACTGTTCCTTCCTTCTTGTTTAAAAGTATTCGTATAACAATTATTAAGTAAACACATTTAAGTATGAGCAGATATGGAGATATAGTAATTTGCTATGTAAATGTTGACTCTCGGTTTCTGGGTAATTTTCGTTTTCATTTTCACCCTCATGTGCATACCATCTTCGAGATTGCTCAAATGTGCTTGCTATTGGTATTTTGAATATTGAGTTCTGCTCAACCTTGGGCTAGATACGTGAACGGTAGCAAGCATGTTTCACTTTTCTGTTCATCAACAGTCTCAGTCAAACCGAGAGTGCAATATCTTTGGTATTTATTGTGTTCGGCGATTTCCAATTTGCTCCTTTCCTACTCGTTCTTGTGTTGGAATAGTTTCCGAGTTATATCTGTTCAGAAAATAATGATGTCTATGCTAGTTTTGGCCTAGAACACATTTTTCAGTGATCAAACAGATCCTTAACAGTTAAATATATGGCATGTGTGAGGTTTAGTGCACTCTAAAACCTGGTTTAAACCCGAAATGGTAGTTTTTGTCACTGACCGTTCTAGTAAGGTAACCCTATTGCAAACCCTTTTATCTTATTAATTTCATACACCTTTCCTTGTATTTGTAATTGTTGTTTCATGCGTGTAATTGACGGCTACACGTCCTGCTCGACCTTGATATCTTCTTTCATGATGCATTGCAATTGCACTATATCGTTAATAATATTCATATTTTATTATTATTATACTTCTCGTTTTGTTCAGAAATAGCTTTTAGTTCTCTGTAAATCATATTTCCCTATCCGTGTGCGATACCGGTATGCTTCAATTGCAACAACAATACGAAGTTGATTAAACTGCGAGTATAAAAGACTTTTGTCAAACGGATAAACCAAAAACAATTCATGGAGAAACCAAACACATACATCACGCTAATGATCATTATAGACAAAATGCTTGGGAATAGTAAGCAATTACTTTTTTTATTGACAACTTAAAACAAGGTTCATTCATGAAAGAATATCACGATATCCATAAATCAACATGCCTTGATTGAAATGAGTCGAGTATAACTTGATACTTATTCATATAGTGAAAATAAAAATAAACGCATAATGGGTATTCCCACTATATGTACGTTTAAAATTCTACTGTTTATCGAATAGTACAGAGCGACAATAGGCTTGTCCTTTCGGAAAGAAGGTTTAAAAAATACCGAACCCACCAATCGTCACATCTTTAAAGTTTCATTATCAACAGAATGCGCATTTGGCTCAAGCAGGTGAGCAAGCTTAGGCTTCTTTTAACATTAAACACAATACTGAAATGGCACAGAGTTGTACTTTCTGTAATTAGTTGTAGCCCCTTTTTGTACAAAACACGTTGAGATATATCCGTGAAATTAGGTATAATGTAGTATAGGCATTTTTTATTATGCCTTTCTTTTTCCTTTCAGTATATATAGATTATTCTCTAATTGCAATTTGCAGTATCTTTGTTTGATGCCGTAAACAAATGTTTGATTTATAGGTTTTGCTCGACAGAGAGGTTAGAATACTAAAACATAAAGTGCACTTAAGGTACTTATGGTATAACATTATCAAGCAAATCATTTCTTTATATTGACACGTTAAAATAAAAAAACATTTTGATGATGCTTTTGCTCATATTTTTGCAGGAATCTAAATCAACTATTTCCACATTTTAAAATGATATTCGATCAATGATTAAAGGGACACACTGTGACGACAGTCTTGAAGTATTTATCAAACATTGCACTATATTCATGTTTTATTATTATACTTCTCGTTTTCTATATTTCCTTATCCGTGTGCGTTCCCGGTATGCGGATAAACCAAAAACCATTCATGGAGAAACCAAACACATACATCACGCTAATGGTCATTCTAGACAAAATGCTTGGGAATAGTAACCAATTACTTTTTTACTGAAAACATAAAATAACGTTCATTCATGAAAGAATACCACGCTATTCATATATCAACATGCCTTGATTGAAATGAGTCGAGTATGACTTGATACTTATTCATATAGTGAAAATAAAAATAAAAGCAATATGGGTATTCCCACTATATGTACGTGCTTATCGAATAGTATAGAGCGACAGTAGGCTTGTCCTTTCGGAATGAAGGTTTAAACAACACCGAACTCACCAATCGTCACACTTTTAAAGTTTCATTATCAACAGAATGCGCATTTGGCTCAAGCAGGTGAGCATACTTAGGCTTTAAACGTTGCAATCTTTTAACATTAAACACAATACTGTAATGGCACAGAGTTGTACTTTCTGTAATTAGTTGTAGCCCCTTTTTGTACAAACCACGTTGAGATATATCTGTGAAAATAGGTATAGTGTCGTATAGGCATTGTTTATTATGCTTTTCTTTTTCCTTTCAGTATATATAGATTATTCTCTAATTGCAATTTGCAGTATCTTTGTTTGATGCCGTAAACAAATGTTTGATTTATAGGTTTTGCTCGAAAGAGAGGTTAGAATACTAAAACATAAAAGTGCACTTAAGGTACTTATGAATAACATTATCAAACAAATTATTCCTTTATATCGACACGTTAAAATAAAGACCACTTTGATGATGCTTTTGCTCATATTTTTCAGGAATCTAAATCAACTATTTCCACATTTAAAATGATATTCGATAAAATGTCAAAATGATTAAAGGGACACACTGTGACGACCATCTTGAAGTATTTATCAAACATTGAAATTAGCGTCTCGATTGAATTATCCTGTATCATTTTGACGTTAACCTACTTACATATAATTAAATAAATGTTGAGTGACTTTGTGGTCGTCTTATTATACCATAGGTTTAAATATATTAGTATAGCAACATAATCAACAGTTAATAATATGAAGAAAAAAATGAAAATCATTTTATAATTAATATAACTGATTGAACAAATATAAGTTATGTAGAAAATCTAACGGGACGCCGTTAGATTTTCAAAAATTAAAATTGCCGTATCTCTTTAATAAACGTTCAATTTTGTAGAAGGTGTTACAATGTATGTTCGACAAGCTTTCTATCTAGTCGACCAGGGTGTCTACTAAAATCTGCAATGTAATATCTAAAGTGGTTTTAATAAGTTCTCACTGAAGAGCGGCATATATTTTTACTAAACGGTGTTCGGTAAATGGTTTTTATGTCAGGCACGCCGTTCTACAAGGACCTATCATAACACTATTGTCTTTTTTGTATTTATAGCTTAATCTTAAGCCAAGTCATTGAGTACTTGCTTCCTGTTATATATTTATATTTTTGCTGTTTTGTAAATAAGATAATTTAGCCTTGCGAGAATGTCTCTTTGGTAAAGAAGTTTCAATGAGGTACCCTATTGTTAACCCTATTATGTTTATGATGTCATGGTTTGCTTTCTGTTAATCTTTGTAATTAGTGTTTGTTTCTCTGTGTGTTTGTGGTTGGCTGTGGTCCTTGAATGCTACATTTCCTGTTCGACTTTTATATTTACTTTTGTTAAACCGTAGAACGCGGTTAAAAGCATAAGCGGCATGTGTCCTGTAAAATGCTACATTTTCTTTCCGATGGGTATACCTTCGTGTTAGGATATAACTGAAGCATACTACGGTTATCATTCCAATCCGAATCGACTATCTGCAGGACAACATCCAATATATTTACTTTTAGCGTAATATAGCGTAAAACAAATATATTAAATGCATGCATACAGATGTATCTACAATGTTAGTTTTTGCCTTATTCAAACATTTGTATCTCTAAATATGCACCGATTAATGCTGAACTTGAAATTGGAATATCTATATATAGCATCAAGAAGCGCGTTTTATTTTGCAAATAGTTAGCTAAATTTTGAATTTTGCGACGATTGTATTGGTTTGGTAATGGTCTCACCTAGTGTTTAAAGGAGACACCTAGTGGAACCGTTATAAACGAATCGAGAACCGTTAAACGAAATTGCAAGGAAATCAAACTAAATGACGTCACGATTTTTTAATTTAACGTGACGCCTCTTGTGGGTTATGTTTTTTTTAATAATCCAACATTTTTAAACTCCAACTCACCGAGTTGCATCATTTGTATTAAGTGCGTTAGAATGAGCGTTAACGTTGCATAAACCGTTTAAAACAGTTTGCCAAATACAAACAGACTTAAAAGTCATTAAAGAAATGTAGCATCCCGTAACACAGTCATCCAAGAGCAGGTATACAAAATAAACAACACTCCGAATGAAATGTAGAAATCAAGTATGCACGACTCCACAACACAAAATGGTTGCCAATAGGAGATTAGGAGTATCGCCGTGGAAATGTTAGTGCACCCTAGAACCTGGTTTAAAATCGCAGTGGCCCTTTTTCCCAGTGACCGTTCCAAGACGGTAGCCCTTGTGTCAACCCTTTTGTGTTTGTGATGTCTTATTTGACCTTTTACTCATCTTTAGGGTTGTTCTTTGTTTCTGTGTGTGTTTGTGGTTGACTGTCGTCCTTGAATGCTACTTTTTCGGTTCGATTTTTATATCTATATTTAGTGGCTGCTGGTTTAATAGTTTGGATCAACTTCGACGCTTGCTTGTAAATACAAACGTCTTGACCTTTTGTGCAGAAACACATTTGAAACTGGAAGCGACTGACCGTAATTATTATTTTTAATTAAAGTATCTCTGACCATCTACATTTAGTTCGTTAATATAATAATGCAGTTCCCTTGTTTGTTTATCTTTGTTTATTAATAAATGTAGTGTATTTCTGCCTTTCTGTATATCTTGAATAGCAGTTGTTCCTGTCTCAGCCAATCCGAAATGATACCAGTGTATCGGCAATAAATAATTAAACTTTGTTCAGGGGGACTGTTCTAGACGTGTGTCTTGAAAAGAAGCAAGCGTCGCAGATGATCTAGACTAGTGGTTTAAACAAAGTTCTAGTGAGTACCAAGCCTCACCCCTTACCTGATCATTACCAATGTTTTGTAATTGACAAACAGAACACATCTGCGTATGTATTACATTTCCAATATTACGCTTCACAATATATACCTGCTATAAGGAATACCCCAGGGAATTACGCCACAGTCAGCATAGCATTTCACAGTCCAATAAAAGATTGCGTGTCGATTTACAAAAGATAAAATCATTTAGAGGCATTGGCAAATGGCGGGAAATGATCATTGATTGATGAACGCTTTATCATTTTTTTCAGATTGAAGTGTTTACGATGAATCATTAGGACATTATTGTTTATAATGAAGGTAGAAAATCACTAAATTGCGACGGCAAATTATTCGTGGTTAGGTAAACATGTTTACATAGTTATATATCATACTAGTCGCACCGTTGTAAGATTTAGTAGTTCATGGCGGAGTTTTCTTTATTTACATTGTCTCGTTTTATTGGGATGACAGTAGGGTAAGTGTGAGGTTTGGTGCACCCTTGAACCTGGTTTAAACCCCCAGCTGCCTTTTTTGCCACTGACCGCTCCAAGGCTATAGCCCTATTGTCAACCTCTTTTTGTGTTTGTGACGTCATATGCTTTTATTCTTTGTTATGTTTGTCCTTTTACGTGTTTTGGGATTTATTGTGTTCTGTGAAAACTGCATTTCCTGTTCGACTTTCATACTTACATTTTATAAATTTTAGCCTTGTTTGTTAGATAATATAGACTGGCGAGGATATCCTTATTTAAAATGTCCTGTTTTATTGGGATGACAAAAGGGTAAGAGTGAGATTTGCGCACCCTAGAACCTGGTTTAAACACCCAGCGGACTGGATGTGTTTAACGTAAACGAGAGTAGCATGGTCGTAGAAAGTGACATAATATAGAAAGACATATTTAGGAAATATGTTGCTGTCAATATAATATTCACATGCGAAATCCTTCTGTTTTATGACAAGAGAAAAACTTCAATTCATATTTTATATTGGTTTATGGACGACTCAATTATTTATAGGCCTTTGCTCATAAGATAACATTTAACACAGCGAAATAAATAAGATAATAGTTTAAATTATTTACGCAATTACATCGAGATTATGGTTTAAACTCGGCGCAGTTTAGTTTGAAGTTCAGGGTTATTACCTGGTATTTTAAAACTATAAACAACAACGAAAGAAATATGGCAACCAAAGGAATGAAATAGTTTCCATCTGACAGGATACTATATGCAACAGGTTTGGTAAAGAGAGTCAACCTGCTGGTGTGCTGTTTGGTAAAATTGTTGATGACTTTTGTAAAGGGGCATGTCACATTTATGACAAACCAACTATTTCACTTGAGTGGACATGGAGTGCGTGGTACGCGATCAACAACAGCCTTGTGTGGGTCCTTCGTGCGTGGTACACGATCAACAACAGTCGTGTGTGGGTCCTTCGTGCGTGGTACACGATCAACAACAGTCGTGTGTGGGTCCTTCGTGCGTGGTACACGATCAACAACAGTCGTGTGTGGGTCCTTCGTGCGTGGTACACGGTCAACAACAGTCGTGTGTGGTCCTTCGTGCGTGGTACACGATCAACAACAGGCGTGTTTGAGTCCTTTGGGAGTCTGAAAGGCTTGGACATGTAAAGAAGATCAAAGTGGACTTGGATGAATATGATCCAAACATACATTTTATAAAGAACATGCAAGCACGGTTTCTAGGACACGATCCTTCTTATTTAGTAACAACGTGATAATAATTAATTTGACTGAGAAATAATGTAAATAAAAGTCGGAATAAGTGTCTAATGTACATGTAAATAGTCATGTAAAAAGTCATGTAAATAGTCATTGCTTACCAGGTGTCGGTATAGGATATAACAGATGCGCAAAATAGAACGTGTGCATTGAATGTGCAGTAACTGCTAATATACATATTACACCGATGCAAACATGTGTTAAAACATTAAACATTCAATTTAAAATGTTATGAAGTGTTTCAGAAAAAAACGATTGAATACAATGTATTTTACGTCCCTCTATCTAACTTAGGAATTGCAATGTGTAAATGTGTTATTATATCATTTCTATTCTTTAATTCATAGTTTGATAAACATTTAGTTAACATATCTAAACAGGTATCGGTTATACGTGGAAACATTTTTTTGACTTTCGAGTATATTAATTGTTTTGATCATCTTTTAATTACAAGTTATGAAATTATAACGTTACGATATTGTTTTATATTAAAAGCTGATGTGCAGATAGATACATATAAAGATAATATAACGTCCATCGGTAAACGAAATATGTGTCTGAACTTGTAAGTGGTGTAGTTATTGATGTCACTCAGTTATATATAACAGGCGGTGAACAAATCGTTCCTCAACCAGAACTCGAGCCCAGGGTCTCTGGTTTATCGTACCACGGCTCTAACCACTGAGCTATCCAGGACATACGGCTAGGAATCGATAATTGAACATTTACCTTTTCCCGGTTACATATACCCCAACAGACTGATATTCGTCCCTGAATTTCTAATTATACATGTGAACCACTGCTGCTGTTTCTCTTGATGATCCCGGACAAGACCCCAAATATAACAGGCGGTGAACAAATCGTTCCTCAACCGGAACTCGAGCCCAGGGTCTCTGGTTTATCGTGCCAGGGCTCTTACCACTGAACTATCCAGGACATACAGCTAGGAATCGATTATTCAACATTTACCTTTACCCGGTTACATATACCCAACCAGACTGATATTCGTCCCTGAATTTCTAATTGTACATGAGAACCACTGCTGCTGTTTCTCTGGATGATCCCGGACAAGTCCCCAAATATAACAGGCGGTGAAAAAATCGTTCCTCAACCGGAACTCGAGCCCAGGGTCTCTGGTTTATCGTACCAGGGCTCTAACCACGGAGCTATCGAGGGCATACGGTTAGGAATCGATTATTCACCATTTACCAGTACCCGGTTACATATATACTCAAATATTATTAGACCTCCTACGGAAATATGTGGGATCAGTCAGATTTTTAGGGCCGGGGCGACAGCCTGACTACACATATGTGACTGACCCCACATATTTCCGTACGGTATCGGTAACAAACCCAATAACTAATTTATTGCATCGAGCAAATTCTTATAAATTTTTAAAAACACAAAAAACGCATAATCAAAAAAATGCCTATACTATACTATCACACACACGAATTCCACGTAGTATTCCAGATATATCTCAACGTGTTTTGTACAAAAAGGGGCTACAACTAATTACAGAAAGGACAACCCTGTCATGTAGTAAATCTTCTAATCAAAGTATACTTTGTTACACGAAATTCATAAATGTTAAAGTTTCGCTTCAAGTCAAGCCATTTCAGTAATGTGTTTAATGTTGAGATTGCAACATTTCAAGCCTACCTTTGTTCACCTGCTTGAGCCAAATGCGCATTCTGTCGATAATGTAACTTTGAAGGGGTAACCTTTGGTGTGTTCAGTGCTATTTAAACCTTCACGAAATTCATTTAAATGTTGAAGTTTCGCTTGAAAAAGTCAAGCTATTTCAGTATTGTGTTTGATGTTAAAAAACTGCAACATTTAAAGCCTAAGGTTGCTCTCCTGCTTGAGCCAAATGCGCATTATTTTTAAAGGGGTTAACTTTGCTGTGTTCGTGCTATATTGGGCTCATTGATCCCAAAGGACCAGTAAAATAACACTACAGATTCTTAGCTCTGAGAGACTTTTTATAGCCACCACACTGCACTAAACGAACGCTAGGGTGAATGTTAATAACTACTGATACGGTAGATCCTTTGGAATTTCTAATTGTATATCATTATATCTATATTCAAACTGTTTAAAAGCAGATACACACCATCACTCAGGTACACACCATCACTCAGATACACACCATCACTCAGATACACACCAGCACTCAGGTACACACCATCACTCAGATACACACCATCACTCAGATACACACCATCACTCAGATACACACCATCACTCAGGTACACACCATCACTCAGGTACACACCATCACTCAGGTACATACCATCACTCAGGTACACACCATCACTCAGGTACACACCATCACTCAGGTACACACCATCACTCAGATACACACCATCACTCAGGTACACACCATCACTCAGATACACACCATCACTCAGGTACATCCAGAATAAAAGGCAATGGTTAACGCTTTAATTAAACTGTTTGATGTTTTAGGTAAACTTCACTGAGTACTAAATATTCCTTTAAACAGTTTCAACCTTTGCCAAGTAATACTCTATATGGATACTATGGAACCTTAAAGGGAGGTAAGTTGATGATATTTGATAATCAATAGCTGCTAACGACACAATCGGTGTTGTGTTTTTCTGTGATTTATTTCGAAAGTAAAGTAAAGAGAATATTGCCTTGGACAAGTTGAGGTAAAGTTTGAAGTTTTTATGTGTTTAAAAAATGCATGGTTTAATAAAAAGGGGGATAACTCCCTTGTGTACTGAACTTTTCAAAACATTGTATTGTTTGGACTATTGGTGTTGGTCGATCTAATTAATCTATATATATTCATATTAAGTCCTGTTTAGTTCTCTATATAATAACGGAAAGAAAAAGTTTACTTTTATTTTTGCTCAGTATATATCTCCGCCCTATTTATGTTGTCGTAAATTTAGTCAATTGACAATATATCGTTTTATAATCAAATTGTCGGAGGAAGCTTAATGAGTTGAATGGTTGAACTGGAGTTTGATTGACAACAGGCGTAAGGCCGATTAAGGCTGTGTTTGGAAGTAACATCACTGATCGCTCCATGATAGGTATTATGTACATTTCATTTGTCAATAGTGGAGGCGGATTATGTTCTTTTGACCGAATTATCCACCAATCTAGTACGCAAACAATTATTCACAAATCCGTAAAGACCTGTAGAAGTAGATATAAAAATTGAACAGGAAAAGTAGCATTCAAGGACGACAGTGAACCACAAAAACACAAAGAAACAAAGAAAACTATATATAAAGATGAATAAAAGGCAAAATAAGACATCACAAACACACAGGGTTGACAAAAGGGCTACCGCCTTGGAACAGTCAGTGGCAAAAAAGACCGTTGGGGGTTTAAACCTGGTTCTAGGGTGCACCATACCTCACTCTAACGGGACAGTGTATATACAGATATCCCCGCCAGGTTTTAATCTCTAACAAACAAGGCAGCGTTAACAGGCAAGATAAGTAAAACACATCAATGATAATGTATATATTACATAAAAAAAGCCTAAAAAGCCTACCATTTTCCTTGCCCAAGTTGGCCATAAACATTTGCCATGTGTTCTAATGTATATGAATGGTGTTTGTGGAACACCTTTTGTTTTATCTACAGGTGTAACTACCTAATTATATAATGCCATTTTAATTGGTCGAATGACACGGTAAAATACTTGTTAGACATGGTGGATTTGATTGATTTAAACTAATCGTTATAGAGAACAGACCAGAACATACTTGTATTGACTATTGTACATTGTATAAAACATATATAACATATATAACATATATAGCATAACATATATAACATGTACTCGCTAAATTGCTATAAGAAATACAGCGAGTATAAATAAACGCTGATAATAAATATAACATGTTCATGGTAAAAAGACAGAGAAAAGAAACGTGCTACTACTCTAATGTTTAAAATTTGGCCATATTGATTTCTTAATTAGCGTTGTTACAAATAAATTAAGGAGTACCAGGCAACCGTTTTATCAAATTTAAAATTTTTAAAGTGCATTATATTGGTTTTCATGCAAGCTAATTGATTTAACAAGTATGGGAGCAAGATACGGAACATTTATTAATACGTCTTTCTTCTAGGATGACTTTTATCTCTTGTTTGTGTTTGTTGCTTCCAAGGGATCCCTTTGTCAGTATGTATTGCCATTCACACTAGCGTTTGTTTAGTGATGTGTGGCGGTCGTAAATTGTCGCCCCGACTACAAATCAGTAGTGTTATAATTACTTACTGATCCTTTGGGATCATCAAGCCCGATCTTTGTGGCTTTAAAGTAGAATATCGCTAAATCCGGTGCTAGGAAGCGTGAGGGGTGTTGCAATTTACATTACCTCTAATTAACAGACTCAATAAAACCGAGTCTGCTACATTTATCTCTTGTTTGTGTGTGTTGCTTCCAAGGGATCTCCTTTTCAGTATTTATTCTTGTATAAATAACTAAGTAATTTCAAAGTAAGGTTGTCTGCATCTCTAAAGCGTAGTGCCTTATATACTGTAAAGTGAGAAACCATTCCACTGATTCGTTCTTATGTCTGACTAGAATTGTGTGTACAGCTTAATTCCAGAAATCTGGTGGTGAAATATCGTTACCGAACCATACAATGTATTTTGAGAACATATTTACGTGACCGCTTATGTCACTTGTGTCAGTGCTGGTAAACATGGTGATGAGCAAAATGCCATAGAGGAGTATATACATGTATATACTTGTATCTCCTGAGTATCGCATATTAGTAACAAGGCATCGGATAATACACACAAAAAGTGGTTTTGAAATTGCCAGTTTGCATGTAAAAATTCTGATATCATGCCAAGATGCTAGGAGTTCGCTCACTGACAATGGCATGCCTGATGGTACACATTAGCCATCAGCTCATCTAACTATGGGGCTACTGTTTCAATATAACCTAATATGATGTGTTTACGGGACGTAAAATGCCATTTCATTTCTATTACAGGGCAATGAGGAGCGAGAGCTTGAAGGGATACTTGGTTATCAAATGTACGACTATAAATACCCAAAAGAAGGTAATTACACTGTGTAAACAATTGTTTAACAACTTGAGCGTATGTAAACAAGTAAACCCCAGCGGATGAATTACCAATGACCGGTCCAAGGAGGTAGCCTTTATTGCCAACCCTTGTATGTCTGTAATCATCTTTGAAGTTATTGTTTGTTTCTGTGCATGCTTTGATTTGACCTTGGTCATTGAATTCTACGTTTCCTATTCGACTTTTACATCTGCTTTTGTTTGTTTAAATGCGTGTTTTTGGTTGACAAAAGGAACCCTCCAGAGAATTGGCGGGTTACTCTATAAATCGGTTATAGTTCACTTATTATAATTTTAAAGAAACACGTCGCTATCGACACTTTTAACTTAAACTGTTCCTTAACATTCTAATATTAGTAAATGAACCATAAGGTAGGTGAAATATCAAGATTTCACAGAGAACTAAAATTCATATTCGCTTATATTATTAAAACTAATCTGGAACACAAAACTTTAACGTTGCGGCATGACGTCATGAAGTGTTTAGAACTATTATTTTAATTTGCCGAGAACGTTGAACAAAGCAAAACGTTTTGCTTAAACTCATACACAAACTGTTTAAAATATAAATAATTTATGTTTTTTCATTATACTACAAGGAATTCCTTTACTCGATGGTTGGAGCGTGTTTCGTGTGTTTTGTTTCTTAACAAAAACACAAACGCCTTCTACCTCGTGAAGAATTTCCTTATAATCAAACTCAACAGTTAAATAACATCTATTTCAACTGTTCGATATTCTAATAAATAGGGGATCTGACGTGAGTGACTGTTTAATATTGAATTTATTAAACGGGATTGATAAAAGTATATGATGCAAGAAGACTGTACCGAAAATCATATCTTTTTTTTCCAAACGATTTTAATAAATTCAATATCAACCACGATTCTTAAATTTTATTTATCACATAACTACATAAAATTCTCATAAGGAGCATTTCTTATTCTTATTATAGCTGCCTATATAAAACCTCGTGGTATGATGACGTCGTATGTTGACCCGGCCTACTCCGTACATAACAGAACAACGTAACTACCTCGTATATTTCCGTAATCCGGTGTTTTAAAAGGTTACGAAAATCGACGACAAAATTCAATTGCAGTTATTTAGTGAACGATAATTCGGCCCTCATTTGCATACTAGCGGATTATCGAAAATATTGAATGGTGTTATACCCACACCGTAAGTTGTGTGATAAAGGTATATGTATTATGTTATGCAGTAAAAATTCATTAAAGAAGTAGTGTTATCACATTTTTGTAAATATGAGCATGAACATATTAGTTATTGCATCCATTTCAGAATTTTCCGTTGACGAAAATGACATTTATCCAGATGAGACGAACGATAACAAAGACAATCGCTTATCAAAACGTACTTAAGATACCCATGGAGATATGCAAATTTATGACGGATATAAGCTTGGATTCGACAATTTGGGTGGCACTCATATGCATGGCGGGTACAAGCGTTTTTTGTCATCTCTAGGTGGTTCCCAAATTCACGACTACAAAAGAGCCTTTGATACACACGGTGGGTCAAATCTACAAGCATATAAGAGGTATATTTCGTCATTAGGTGCTGGGAACATACATGATGGATATAAGTGTTCCATTGACAGCCTTGCTGGAGTTCACCTACATGACGGGTACAAGCGCTATCTAGCGACTCTTGGGGGAGGAAATTTTCACTACGGGAAAAGAAGTTTGGACAGTCTCGGTGGCGTGAACTTACATAGCGGTTATAAAAGGAGATTTCTAAGCTCCCTTGTGGGAACTAACATTCATGATGGCGGATATAAACGGATCCTCTCTTCTCTAGGCGGGATGAACATTCATGGCGGAGTCAAACCTCTTCTGAGCTCATTAGGCGGTGCCGAGATATTCGGATACAAACGAAATGGAGATTTGGCACCTTTTGAAACTGTCGGAAATGCAGAACATGAAATGGAAAAGCGACAGTTCCCCTCTCTCGGTGGATTGATGTGCATCGATACAAGCGCAGCGATGAAAATGTCGATGCCAGTGATAAAACATCACAACAGGACAAACAACAGGAATAGTGGGTTACTATAATACTTACGTTGATACAGCTACACTATTCAGATCTAAATAACGTTCGTTTTATTTATGATTAATGCTGTATAATTGTTCTATAAATCGGTGTTGTTAGAAGGTCACATGGCAATATTGATGTTTGTCAAACTCGCGGTGTTCCGTTAGTTTTTCTACATAAATTGCATTAGTTCAATCATTACTAATAATTATCAGATTTGTATAAAGCAAAGTGGTTTTGCATATTATCAACTGTTGATTATATTGCACAAATAATATATCCAAAGCTATCGTAGAAGAACGAGGAAAAGTTAAAACTCAAAACTGTATTTAATAAAATATATGCAAACAGGTTTAAAATCTAAATGGTACTGGATTATTAAACCAAGGACCTAATTTTAATGTTCGATACAAAGTTCAAGATTGCCGTGTGTCCCTTTAATGAAGAACGAGTGTGTGTGTAAAAGTCGGAACATTTTTTTAGTGTTTTTTTAACGGTTTATCTTCATCCCTGATATTGTTTAGTGACCACGTAAGTGGACCGTATGGACAAACGTACAACTAATTCATGAACTGTCAGACATATAATAATGAAATATGTGTATATACTGAACGACTTTAGAAAGCATATATAAACTGAAAGGAAAAATAAACGCATAATCAAACAATTGCCTATACTACGCTATTATATACACCTAATTCCACGTAATATTTCAAAAATATCTCAACGTGTTTTGTACAAAAAGGGGCTACAATTAATTACAGAAAGGAAAACTCTGTCATGTAGTAGACCTTTTAATGAAAGTATACTTTGTTACACGAAATTCATAAATGTTAAAGTTTCGCTTCAAGTCAAGCCATTTCAGTAATGTGTTTAATGTTGAGATTGCAACATTTCAAGCCTACGTTTGTTCACCTGCTTGAGCCAAATACGCATTCTGTCGATAATGTAACTTTGAAGGGGTAACCTTTGGTGTGTTCGGTGCTATTTAAACCTTCTTTCCCAAAGGACAGGCCTAATGTCGCCCTGTACCATTCGATTAGCAGTAGCATATTACACATGCAATATATAGCGGAAATACCCATTATGCATTTCTTTTTCTTTTCATTATACATTATTTTGAGTATTTGTTTAGAAATAAATGTTTATTTGACCTAATGTGTCACTTTTCCATCATTCAGATCACAGTGTACGTACAGTGTATAGGCGATAAACCGTGACGGTATAGGAGCCTCTGCTCAAACGGAGCACGTGGGGCGTCAAAGGAGATAACATGTTGGATAACACAATATGCGTATTTAATTCCGTTCAGTTTATGTGTTGTTTATCGTTAAGCTTATATAGTAGTTCACTAAAAAAATATAAAAAGATAGGACAGGGAAAGTAGCATTCAATGAGGACAGTCATCCACAAAACACAGAAACAAACACGCAAACAGACAAACAAAAAGGCAAAAGTAATAATAAATGCAAACTACATCAAATACACAAAAACGTTGACAATACGGCAACCGCCTTGGAACGGTTAGTGGCGAAGTAGGCCACTGGGGGTTTAAACCAGTTCTAGGGTGCACCAAACCTCACACTTACCCGACTTCATCCCATTAAAACAGGACAGTGCAAACAAATAAATCCCCGCCATGATCTAATCTCTAACCAACAAGGCAGCACCAACAGGCAATATAAGTAAAACACAAATATGCCCGTGTAAATAGAATACACAGAAAATAATAGCCTAGAAAGCCACAATGAAGGTACTCAATGAATTGGGAGAAGTCAGAGCAACATGAGAATAAACCATTAAGGGCACGACAAGAAAGATCATAGACAAACATCAAACGCCACCGTCCCAATGGGATTTAGGTCCATTGGGTCCACAGCTTAAATTATTCTTATAGTTGGAAAGAAGATCAGGGTTAAGATAATAAAATTTTGCAAAGGTTTTACGAAGAAATAAAAAAAGATCGGACAGGGAAAGTAGCAGTTAAGGAGGACAACCACAAAGCACAGAAACAAACACGCAAACAGACAAACAAAACGGCAAACGTAATAATAAATACAAACGACATCACAAACACAAAAGGGTTGACAATAGGGCTACCGCCTTTGAACGGTCATTGGCAAAGTAGGCCACTGGGGGTTTAAACCGTTTCTATGGTGCATCAAACCTCACACTTACCCTACTGTGATCCCATTTAAACAAGACAGTGTAAATAAAGAAATCCCCGCCATGATCTAATCTCTAACCAACAAGGCAGCATCAATAGGCAGTATAAGTAAAACACAAATATGCTCGTGTAAACATAATACTAAGTTGTTTTTTTCTATTCATTGTACAATCTATGATATATTATTCGTTTAATGAATTTTAAACGTGACTTTTCAAGTTAAAATGGTACTGTCAACTACACAAAACGGCCTTTTATATATAAATGAGAAATAAGCACAATGTTTCTGTGTTTTGGTTTTGTTTTCTGTTTGAGGCTATTCATTGATAGTATATGCATCAATGCAATATCAACATTTATCAAACGGATCATGCGGTATTTGTATGCTCACCCAACGCGACCCTTTTTGCGTCACGGGTATCACAAAACTGTTCCGTGGTCGAGAGGTTAACGACACTGCGTTGTAAACCTTCTAGTCTCTCACTGCTACGGGTTCTAATCCTAGTGGGATCTCGACTTGTCTGTCTCCATCATAAACACATAAAGGTGCTGAAATGACGTAAAACACCATTTAAACAAACAAACAAACTCCAAACTGCATCAACAAACTTGAATACATGCATATCGACTTTACTCTAAAGGAAATAAATTAACACTTGTATTGGGTTATGTCTTTCCATGCTTATCTTTAGTAAAGAGCGTGAAGGTATAAATATAATCTGTGTGGCATCAAGGCATCATTATATTAAGTTTAACGTCGTCTTGAGGAGTAAAATTGTTTCCATTTATTAGTTTTCGTTTGAATTTAATTTGTGCCAATAAGCCGAATCTTCCGTTATCAAGTCTACGGACATTTTTTTCTGTTAGGATAACGACCATGAAGAGAAATCTTCACAATACAGAACCGACAGAGAGAACGTAGCGTGGTATTTAATTATTTGTCATCCAATTAAATCTAGCATTTAAGGTAGCTATCCCACCAAATAACGGAAAATTACACTGAAAAGTTTTTCCAGGTGTTCAGGTTATATAGTAATGTATATGTGCCGATAAAAGTATAGGTTTATTAACGGCTTCTTAAAATACACGTGATTGACTATGCGTAAAATGAATTATGAGTTCGGAACTCTTAATTCGACGCTCCAGTTTTGAGGTTTAACATGGAAGGTTAAAGTCGTTTATATTATGTCTATATAGAATCGATTCTCAAAATATGTAAGATATATATATTTATATACCTTGTCGTCGGTAGGTTTAGAAATGGTGTACATAGTTGGTAAAATGTGGCTGTTTTTGGAGAGATAGCTACTATAACAGAAAGAAATTGTTATTTTAGATATATTGCAAATTTTCGAGTGCTCATCTCGAACTAGTCTCGTTTATATTTGATATGTATGTCGCATTATGTCCGTCATAGAACAAACAATTTACTATGCATTTCGGAAAAAAAGCATCACTGGTGATGCCATGTTCAGTCATTGTTTGAAACACGCTGTCTTAGTCAAATCGCCTTATTAACGAATTTAACCTCTTGCTGCATCTCCAACAGACGACAATTCGCCTGCTTCATCTGACGACTCCAATATAACTGCTAAAAGGAACACAACGTATCTTTTCTTTTTGACGGAAACAACTATTATCTCGTCAACATAATATTCACAGTCCAATTACAACACATGTCACACACACACTCACACACGCACGCACGCACGCACACACACGTACACAAAACACTATCGCACGCCTATAACTCAGTCGCTAGATGATAAAGCATCTGTAGTCGATATTCCTCTATTAAATATATAGTAAACTATACATTCGTACGAATTACTTTACATGAAATACTGTGTTATTTTGTATCGAACTTTATATATCGGGATTCAAGAGGAAAGAGTGATACATCAAGCATTTTATAGTCAAATCTAAATATCGACACAAAGTGGCAAAATGTGTGACCGTTAAATCATGTCTGAAAAACACTAATAAATCACCGAGAGAGAGTTAATAAATTATGATATCAACTTACATACCTTTTAGTGTCGGGCAGTGTGGGACAATGAAAGTAGCCCTTTCATGTCGACTTGTTAGCTTTTACATTTACACACAATATATACTGAGTAAAATAAATTTAGCACATACAATGCATGGCATTTCCATAGACGGGATACAGAGCGGTGTATGTTCGGGGTCAATGACAAAATGACCTAGATATGACCAGTACTAATTCTACAATGGCATTTGTAAACAAAGTCTGCGATAAAAAACAAAGCTTACATGATGGGAAAATACTTGTATAGGGTAATCAAAAATCGTTCTCATTTCAAGAAAAATGAGGTAATTTTAAAATTACGAAATTAGGAATGTTTTTCTTTCAGAATAAAAATCGTTTATGCACATATTTCAGCGGGTTTTAAACAATGACAGAATGTGCAATTTTTGTCAATGCCAAACATTAAATTTGTTCAAAGTAGTATGTTTATATAATGAAATAAGTTTGTTTTAAATATATGGGAGGAAATTCTGGTTTGTTCGAAAATATTAAAATAACACCTATTTTTTAAAAATCGCATTCTCTCCTAACATGTCTAATTTAAGATCTTCAAAGAATTGTATCATTGTGTATATGTTTAAGATATATCCCTAAAATGTCGTGCTAAACCTTTTGTGTTCAGTATAGCTCTTCCGTGTCGAATTGCCCTCAAGAGTACAATGACACACATTATAGTACGCTAAGTTCCTCGGCGTTTTGCTGACACATTAGAACTAACTGAAATAATAAAATATAATGGGACAGGCACTATGATATTGAACAGATAACGTTCTTCGACAGCTTCAATCACTAGAGAAACGTCAGTTTCATCAGTTGGTATATAACATCCAGGACACAAGAGAAATGTTAACAAACCACCTCCTGATAAATCTAAAAAAAAAACACGACAGTTCTATTCGGTCCTACACACGCTCGTGCAGATGTGTTACTTGTTTACTTAAAGGTAAAAGAAACGCATAATCAAACAATTGCCTATGCCACACTATTATACACACCTAATTCCACGCAATATTCCAGTTATATCTCAACGTGTTTTGTACAAAAAGGGGCTACAATTAATTATAGAAGGGACAACTCCGTCAGGTAGCAGACCTTTTAATGAAAGTATACTTTGTAACACGAACTTCGTAAATGTTGAAGTTTTGCTTGAAAAGTCAAGCCATTTCAGTACTCTGTTTAATGTTAAGAGATTGCAACTTTTAAAGCCTAAGTTTGCTCATCTGCTTGAGCCAAATGCGAATTCTGTCGATAATGAAACTTTATAGGGGTAACCATTTGTGTGTTCGGTGCTGTTGAAACCTTCTTTCCGTAAGGACAAGCCTAATGTCGCCCTGTACCATTCGATTAGCAGAGCATATTAAACATATACTATATAGCGGAAATACCCATTATGCTTTTCTTTTTCCTTTCAGTATATAACAAAGATTGCGGTTGACTGTAACATATTAAAAGACAATAATTGCAAAAAGAGTTGAAAGTGAAAAGCCCAAAACAGACTTCATTTTTTAAATTATTTGTGACCTTTTACCTCACATTAAATGTTTACGCTGTGAATTCAAGATAAAGTCATTCAGTATGGCTTTTAATATCCAAAGATGACATACCAGTTTCGATCAGTTTGTAGCTATTTCAAAAGGTAATGTTCCGCCAAAATGGAAATTAAAACAGATAGTGATGTGTTAATTTCCCTTGTCGACCCCCTAAATAACACAGATAGTGATGTGTTAATTTCCCTTGTCGACCCCCTAAATAACACTGTAAACACGTGAGTGTGATATTTCGCGCTTTATTTAACATTTAATTAGCATTAATGTGTTTTGAGTTAGCTTTAACACTACGCACTCAAATACGACCCGTTATAACGCTACGATTACCGGAGAGTATTTCAGCGTAATAATATAAGGATATGTTTTAAAAGAGACCGCAGTGAAGATTGTCCAAATTCAAATTACACCCATAACCAGAAACTGAGACACAACACTTGGGACATCCGTTTTTTCTGTACTAAATCACTATGGAAATGGTGGACCTTTTCATGTTTGTCACCGAGATAGGGCCCATATTATTGAGATGAAATAGGGTAAGAGTAAGGTTTGGTGCACCATAAAGTCTTTTTTGATCCACCAGTGGCCTTTCTGCCTCTGACCTTTTCAAACCGGTAACCCAATTGTCAACCTATTTATGTTTGTGGTCTCCTACATTGCTTCCACTTTTCATTTTAATAAGTGTTTGTTTTGTATGCGTGTTTTGGGTTGACTATGTTTTATGTATGTTCTTTTTCATGCTTACGTTTACTTGTATGACATTACGTGGTCGCGCCTTAATTCCATTTTGCACTGGGAAAGCTTATATTAGCAGGAGTTTATAATGGATATTTCCACAATAAAACACGTTTAGAAACATTTGATACTGGAAAACTGCGATAACCCATTTAAAAGTAACTATTAAATGTTTTAGTTTTACAATATGCAAACTTTTTAAGCAGAAATTAACGTTTTTTTAATACACCAGCCAACCCCCTGTTCCCTTTTTGGAGAAGGGGTCAGATAGGGTATGAAAGTTAACACTCGGACCCCGTAATGTAAAGCTTCAATAAGTGTACTGCATTTGCTGAAAACAGTTGTTTTGTGTTCTTCAAGTGCTTGTATTGAATTGATTTGAATTGGATTTTATAGTCGCACCAACAGCTAAGGTCATATGGCAACCTTCCAGCTTCCATTGGTGGAGGAAGACCCAAGGTGCCCCTCCGGGCAATTTTGGTGCACGGGCGGTACCTGGGTAGAACCACCGACGTTCCGCAAGCCAGCTGGATAGTCTAGTGCTTGTAATAAGTGCTTGTAATAAGCATATTGCGAATATAGCACTAACTATGCCAGTTAAATACGTTTGTGTGAATAGTCCGATGTATTGAAGCTAGATGTTCGTAATTCACACACGAGTAGTACACTGTAGACGTTTATCAGTAAGGTAGGTAAATAACAAAATGTATTTTAAATATGTGCAATCAATTGAATTCTCTTATATGCAATTACTTTAGTAACAGTTTGTTATATTGTTTGCCTATGGTTTACCCTAAAACAAAGCAAAATATAAGCAAAAGAACATATACATATATCGTACCTAGGTCATCCTGTATACAAATACCATGTTGCTTCTTCGTTACGAATATGATTTATAGTTCATAATATATATTTAGGATAGAAAAAAGGAAGACACCACCGATCTATACCCGGCTATATTTAAGACATATTACATTTCCAACGGGTTTATATTGTCCCGGATAAATACCTGGTAGACAGGACCTGAAGCTCATCGATACCGAGGGCCGCATTCTTCAAGTCCCCAACACCAGGTGTTTGCACTAAATACATTATTTCTTATTTGAATTTGATTTGTATGTATCATGATATACACTTTGTCGAGAAATAGAACAAAATACGAACACATTCCCACAACTTACATTTTGTGCCCACCTCTCAACATCAGATGAGAAAAAATATGCAGCCTCTTTCTGTTTGAATGTGTTACTGGAACGTAACATCGCTTTAAAAATAAGGACCCTCAAGTGCATTGTTGTTTTGCATCTGAGGTTTAAAATGACGTCTTAAATGTAAGCGTGTTTTCTGGCGTATAAAATGACGTCATAACGTTAACGTACCTGACGTCAGAGTGATTGATTGGAATGTTGAATCCTTCCAAATAAACAATCAGCATTGATAAAGTTAATAAACTATATTAGATATCTCTATATTAAAACCGTTCACTCAATAAACACTCTGCTACTTGGAGTGTATTCGGATAAAATTTAAATTTACGTCAGTAAAATGTATCATTTCTTCAATATACTGTCTAGCTCGTTCTAAAAACCATCTTGCTTTGAAGTTTCAGTTGATATGGAATTGAGAATACAACGGTTCTAGAGAAACCACATCATCCACGCACATTGGCACCATATGTCCGCACTGTACACCGAACAAGAGACAATTAAATATACAACGTAACAGACAATAAACCACAAACAAAAATAAATCATGTATTCATATTCAGTATATACTAAGTTAAACAGTGGTTGAAGGACATACGACCAACGCAATATGGTCATCAAACTTTTATTTATCATATTGGTAAATCAGGACCTGCTCTTGATACATGTTCTCGTGGTATATGAATGACACATTTACGCTATGGAATTTGCCATTCACTACCGGCGTTCAAAAACTGCAAAACGTGAAAATGTGTGAATCAGTTCTAAATTAATACAAAAATGTGTTGATCGTCGGATTTCAAACAATAGGCATTCTGCCCATGAGTTCACAAATATCAATAAATACAGAATTACCTGCATATGATATATCGTTCCGGTAATTGACAATATATTAGTATGCATAAACTGAGCTGACACATGTTATGGATTCATATATAAGAGAAGTGTTTTTTAAACAATTTGTAAAAAATAAACAACAATATCGTGGAAGCAACAAACAAGAACAACAAGAAGCAGACTTGTGTTTTATTTATTTAGTGAGTTTATTTATGAGAGATAATATAATTTGCAACACCTCCAATGCCTCCTAGCACCGTCTTAAGCGGTATTATATAGGGCTTGATGATCAAAAAGAAACAGCAAGTAATACCACTACTGATTTGTTGTCAGGACGAATTTTACGGCCGCCCCACAGCACTAAATAAACTAATGCTTCAATATAACCAGATTGTCCGTCACACATCGTGTTTGCTAATATACTTAAGTCTTATTGCCTGCTCTAATTAAGAACAGTGCATGCCAGTTTTCGGAAGAAATGCCTCACTGATCGAACGGCTGATTCCATGTCCAGAGAGTTCCTATGTTTCAATATATCACGTACCAATTGTAACAATTCCCGAGAGAACATCTATCTATCTATCTATCTATCTATCTATCTATCTATCTATCTATCTATCTATCTATTTATCTATCTATCTATCTATCTATCTATCTATCTATTTACCTATATATCTGTCTGTCTATCTATCTGTCTGTCAGTCCGACCGTCCGTTCGTCCGTCCGTCCGTCCGTCCGACCTACCGTCCTTCAGTCCGTCCATCCGTCCGTTCATCCGTCAATCTGTCTGTCTGTTCAAACAATCAAGAAATGTTCATATGATGTTTAAGAGTTAAATTATAAAGGGTGACCATTTATCTTTAATTATCGAAACATTTAAAAAGTCTTTCCTAATTTACCAGTCCTTGGGATGAGACTTCAAACCGATGTCTGCTCGATAAAATGGCCAGTTCAATAGATAAATAAATATATGTTTACACGCTCACAAAGATAACACAATGATATATTTTGTCTATCTGGTGGTCCAGATACTATTCATTCAATCAAAATGAAAATGTTCCTATATTTTAACTCAACTCAAATGAACCAAAACTTCTTTTTACTTATGATACAGCATAACCTTACAAGAAATGGATGTCTTTGGCTATACAAAAGTAGATCCTATTTTCTGCTAACTGCTTAACAGTCGTCTCATTTGCTATTGAATTGAATGTTCTCGTAAATAGCACCAGGTGATGCTTATTTGATAAATACTGCTGGAGCATCAGTTGATTCCAATTGTTAATTATTTTTGCAGTAGTAAGAAATATGGCATATATTGATATCACATTCACTAGAGGCAAGTATTATGACAATTATTGAGCACGTATTCTCCAGTAGCAAGGTCGATATTGAGGACATATTCTACAGTAGCAAGGTCGATGACATCAACATTTTTATCACGCACTCTTTTTTGTACGCATTTTTAAGAAAATTCAAGTAATGAATTAGTATACCTGACAAACGATTAAATATATGCATCTACTCTATCTGATAGATAGTGTTAGCTTGAACTATCGTATTCATAGTGAATTTCCTATTACAAAGCGGAACATTTTAGACGATAACCAATTTGAATTTTCATCATTGGTAATTCATTAGACATTCGTAAATTGAATCGCAACCATAATCCTTTTCCTAACCCGAAAGGCTATTATTTCATGAAGTGAATTATAAATGTAAATCCGAGCAACCGCGCACAAGATAAAATGACATTCATTGTTTTTGGTTTAATATCAGCGACGTAAAACACTTAAGCTGTTAATGCAACGTATACAATAACAACACTTGAATAAACATGAATAGTTAATTTACCTGTTTATTGGACACCAATTTCCCGTTTCGGGAAGATTGACGTTCTGATTTCTGACACAAATGGCTATCGTGAAATGATCTTTTATATCAGTACGGTTGTATTCCTTATTTTATTTGCTATCTGCAGATCATAAAGACAACAATTCAGGGGAACTCTTCAAAGCCGCATAGTAAGTGTTACCGTTCATAGTTATTGTTTTTTCGTTAGCATATGAATGCCTTACAAGAAATTTAAACGATACATGGACTACTTTAGTTAAATTGTGAGGCTTGTGTTTTTTCCAGTGATGCTATCATATGAATATTTGTCTTAAAAGTTGTTAAAGAAATACATATCACGAAATAATTTGGTGTTTTAAAATATATTGTAATACATATGATACATCTATTGAATGTAGTGCAAGGATAGGTATGTCATACTTATCAATATTCTATGACTGAGGGTATTTAACTTAGTTCAGCCGTGTACGAGTTTAACACGAGTGGTAAACATGCCCTCATTGGTTGTCATACTGCTTGCTACTTGCGACTCAATGACTGTTCTACAGATAACTTCTGGTGACAAGGTATTCACGACTGGCATAGTGCTATCTGCTAGTGGATATGTCCTCAGTGATTGTCATAGTGTTGGTAGCTGGTAAATATGTCCTCAATGTCTGGCCAACTGCTTGCTTCTCGATTCATACGAAAGACTTTACAAATGGTAGTGGTTACGGGTAACCTTTGCTTGATGAGAAAAAATACTGGGTAGTTCTAGGTCTGTGCCCAGTTTCAGAAAAAAAGTGACTGGATTAGGGTTCATTTATTACGACGTGGTATTCCAATGTGACAACACTAGATCTGATATAAGTAGACTGTAGATATACTGAGCAAAATAAAGTTAGCACCGCATACAATGCAGGTCATTTCCATAGACGAGATACAATGCAGTGAATGTTCGGGGTCAATGATAAAGTGGCATAGATAAGACCAATAATAATGCTACAGAGTCATTTGTAAACAAAGTTGGTGTTAAACATAAAGCAAATATGATGGGAAATACTGTTATTGGTTATTGAAAATCGTTCTCAAATCAATGAAAAGGGAGATAATTGTCAAGTTACGAACTTTGAAAGGTGTTTGTTTGAGAATAACAATCGTTTGTGAATACTTTTCAGCGGTTTTTAAACAATGACAGAATGGGCAATTCTTGCCAATGTCAAATAATAAAAAAATATAAAAAGATCGGACATGGAAAGTAGCATTCAAGGAGAACAGTCAACCACAAAACACAGAAACAAACACGCAAACAGACAAACAAGAAGGCAAAAGTAATAATAAATACAAACGACACCACAAACACAAAAGGGTTGACAATAGGGCTATCGCCTTGGAACGGTCAGTAGCAAAGCAGGCCACTGGAGGTTTAAACCGGTTCTAGGGTGCACCAAACCTCACACTTACCCTACTGTCATCCCATTAAAACAGGACAGTGTAAATAAAGAAATCCCCGCCATGATCTAATCTCTAACCAACAAGGCAGCATCAATAGGCAATATAAGTAAAACACAAATTAAATTCGTGTAAATATCATACAAAAAACAAAAGCCTAGTAAGCCACGATGAAGGTACTCAATGACATGGCAGAAGACAGAGCAACACAAGAGAATAAACCATTAAGGGAACGACAAGAAAGGTCATAGACAAACACCAAACGCCACCGTCCCAATGGGCTTTAGGTAGGCGTCATCATAGCGTCCACAGCCTTGCCGGTCATCGTAGAATTAAAGAGGAAAACATAGTGGCGAACTGTCAAAGGGTCCACCACCAAGCATGCAGTACGTTGCAAAATGATAGGGTCATAACCTCTTTTAATAAACTTTTTAACAGGTTTAACAAAGACAGTATGAAAGTGATCATGACCAAGAATCTTACGAAGTTTATACATCACATCAGGTCAGGTTTTGATAGTCCTTGTCGCAGAAGAGTCCTTAAATTACTTTTATATCTGGTAAGAAGATCAGGGTTACGATAATAAAATGTTGCAAAGGTTTTACGAAGTTTATGGTAACGGTAACCCTGATTGAGTAGCTTTTTAGTTATACAAAGATTGCATACACCCATTAAGAAGTTGCTCGGGGAACATCCTCATCCAAGTGGGGATAATTAACAATGTCAAAATTAAAATCATCTCTCTTGTCACAGATTTTTCTAATTAGTTCACCATTTTCAATCGAGAGATCTAAATCAAGAAAAGAAGCGTTATTATCAGAAATATTAGCTTTGTTAAGCTGAAGTTCTTTAGGATAAATATTATTAACCATAGCTGGAAAAAAATTAGTTCAAAGTAATACGTGTGTTTAATGAAATAAGTTGTTTTTAATACATGGTGTGTAAATATAGATATAAAAATCGAACAGGAAAAGTAGCATTCAAGGACGGCAATCAACTACAAACACACAATCAAAAAGGGTTGACAATTAAGCTACCGCCTTGGAACAAAAAAATGCCGCTGGGGGTTTAAACCGAGTTCTAGGGTGCACCAAACCTCACTCTTACTCTACTGTTATCCCAATAAAACGGGACAGTGTAAATAAAGAAATCCCCGCCATGAACTATTCTCTAACCAACAAGGCATCATTAACAGGCAATATGAGTAAAACACAAAGATGCTCGTGTATATATAAATACAAAAACACAATAGCATAGAAAGCCACAAAGAGGTACTCAATGACTTGGCAGAAGTCAGAGTAACAAGAGAACAAACCATTGAGGGAACGACAAGACAAGTTAGCAGACAAACATCAAACGTCAATGGCCTTATGGGCTTTATGTAGGCGTCTTCATAGGGTCCACAGCCAGTCCGGTCATCGAACAAATTCAAGAGGAAAGCACAGTGACAAACTTGCAAAATGATAGGGTCATAACTTATTTTGATAAACCTTTTAACAAGTTTAACAAAGTAGTATGAAAGTCATCATAACCAAGGATCTTACAAAGTTTGTAAATCACGTCACCATAGAAGTCAGGTTGTAATAGTCCTTCTCGCAGAAGAGTTCTTAAATTACTTTTATATTTGGAACGAAGATCAGGGTTACGATAATACAATTTGGCAAAAGTGTATACGAAGTTTATGGTAACGGTAGCCCTGCTTTTTAGTTATGCAACGATTACGAATATTAAAGTCCTCAACTCGATTACAAGCTCTAGAAAAGCGAATAAGTTGAGACACATAGACCCCATAAGAAGTTGCTCGGGTAACAACCTCATCTAAATGGGGATAATTAACAATATCAAAATTAAAAATCATCTCTCTTGTCATATATTTTGCTAATTATTTCACCATTCTCAATGGAGAGATGTAAATCGAGAAAAGAAGCGTTAGTATTAGAAATATTAGCTTTGTTATGTGGAAGTTCTTTAGGGTATATATTATTAAACATAGTAGACAAAAAGGATTGCCAATGTTTAATATGTCATTCAGATACCGAGAGGTGTCATTAAACGCTTCAATGACATCTACCTGGGTATCTGGTGAAAGTAATTCTGATACTTCGCTTAGAAAATAACAAAATATTTAATTGTTTTGAAAATCACATCCTTACCTAGCATATATAATATCTTCAAACAATTCTATCAATGTTCACATATTTAATCTATGTCCTTAAAAGTCATGCTAAACGTTTTGGCTTCTGCCAAGTCATTGAGTACCTTCTTTGTGGCTTTCTAGGTGTTTTTTTTTGTATTTATATATACACGAGCATCTTTTACTTATATTGCCTATTAATGTTGCCTTGTTGGTTAGATAATAAATCATGGCGGGGATTTCGTTATTTACACTGTCCCGTTTTATTGGGTAAGTGTGAGGTTTGGTGTACCCTAGAATCTGGTTTAAACTCCAGCGGCCTTTTGAGCCACAAATCGTTCCAAGGCGGTAACCCTATTGTCAACCCTTTTGCGTTTGTGATGTCATATTTGGCCTTTTATTCATCTTTAAATTTGTTCTTTGTTTCTGTGTGTATTTCTGGTTGACTGTTATCCTTGAATGTTACCTGTTCGATTATTATATCTATACTTCTTTGTTGAGTATATATCCACGTTACACTACACACACATGTTATAAGTCCAGACTCGATTGTGCCTTTACCGGTTGGTGTATTATGTGTAGCATTTGTTGCAGTATGATATGTGTAACATGTGTTAAGTGGATATACAGCAAACTTGCATATATCTTATATTACTCTTAACACTTGGATTTATCATAAATATATAACGTAGACTTCAACCCTGCATGCATAAGAACATTAAATAACATGTATGAAAGTGGGAGTTTCACATTGTTCTCCGTTATTCAAACTAAGGTTAGAAAACAAAGAGACGCTAGTCAAAGCACACACTAAATGCATGTATATATATGTTCATTTAGAAGAATTATAACAAGCGTATGAGAGTGGACCTTTGAACACGACACATACGAAATATTGCAGTCTCAGTTTGATTGAGACTGTTCATGAACGGTAGTGAAATATGCTAGCTACCGCTCACGCCCTCTAGCCCCCGGTTGAGCAGAACTCAATATTCATAAAATCAATAGTACATAATTTTAATCTTCCCGAAGATGGCATGCATATGGCGGTGGACATAGTGATCCTTTCTTCCCCCGTGTCCAGCGGCGTATGGTCCCAGTATCTAACAAAATGCTATTCCCCGAAGAGCGAAATAAACAAAATGGAATTTAGTTGGGAGCAGCGGTTATGAAACCTGCATATCACAAGTAACAGTAAAAAAAATAATTAAAAAGCAGACAACATATTCAATTAGTGGTTAAACAATACCCAGAGCCTTTATCGGCCGGAGTAGGGGAACCACCGAATCGAAAATTAAGTAAGAAAACAAAAGCAATTGAAAATGTACCACCGATAACTAAATAGAAGTATCGGGCTTGGCGATCTCCAAAGATCGAATAAATAACAGTCCTGATTGCAAGCGATTGCAAGTTGACAATATGGGTTTTGAAATAGAACGGTCAGTTGCGAAAAAGTGCCTTTGGCAGTTTAAACCGGTAGTATGTCATAGCCATGATCGCTTTCATGCTCACATGATTTGTATATGTCAAGTGTTTTCATTTAAATTTGATATAATTTCCAAAACATGTTATCGTTTTATTATTTATTAAATTCGTTAATCAGGCAAATCGACAATGACTCAGCAAATTAACAAACGTGTAGAACCCTAATATTCACCAATACAAGAGAGACAATAAAACATGTAAAAAACAGAAGAACGAAATGCTAAACAATAGCAAGAAATTAATTGAAAACATTTGATATTTGGACATTTCTTGAATGTTATAGAAGCTTGAGAACAAATTACAATCCTAAACACTGACTACTACGTTAAAATCATTCTTTCAATTTCGTTTTTAGTTTATTATTCTAGAAAATTATATAAACGTTTCAAAATACCAGAAGGTTATATTCAATTATTTTAACAACAAAAAATAAATAAAAATTAAGTAAAATAATGTTGTATTTAAATTAAAAAGTTTTAACTAGTCAATACTGATGTTTCAGAATGTATAAACTATACAGTATTTTGGCAGGTAAGATAATGTATATCATTTTATCTATCAACAATAAATATAGCATATTCGCAATAAAGTAAGCAGATAAATTAGTATCGAACTATTATTTAAGTGTTATCGTTATTCACAAAAATAGAGAATATCATGTTAGTGCAGTTTATTAGGTCATGCTGAGAAAACAAATAAAACCCGATGCTGTGCCGAGGGCTTCATTTTATTCGTACCGAACCTGATAATCTGGATAAGATCAGGCACTAACATGATATTCTATTAATCATGTTGATCGTTTAAAATCATTTAATTTACCCTTTTTCCCAATTTTTTCTCCATTTGTTCAGTTCAAAAATACCCAAACGTCATCAAATATACCATGACGTCAACAAAAGAGGTGCTGACGACATCAAAAGAAGTGCAAATTACGGGATATGAACGAGATAAGGTTTTATCTTAGGCACCCTGTTTTTTGGCAGAATTATGCAGATCGACATGATAAATATGCCAGTAGTATTCAACTGTTGTTTAACAGCTCATCGTAACATTGTTTAGGTAATTTCGAAGCGACCCAGAGAGAGGAAAGATAATTAGGAATCCGCGAACCGTGCACTACTCTTACTCTTGATCGCGCTCGGATGGTAGTCTTCGATACACCGGATTGCATGTTTTACGTTCTCATCCTACGGTCGAGACTAATGGAAGTGCTTGTCGAACGTACTTGCATCTCATTGTTCACGCATGCGTAAACTTGAACTATCACTGAAGGTGATCAATGCCCTCGCTTAAATTCTTTGCGACCAACCTACTCAAAACTGTTTGAGGAATGCAAGTAATACAAATGTGTTACGGGACGCGAAAAGACGGGACAAAAATGTGTTACGCGAGGGGACATTACGGAAAACATAATTCCTATATAGGACAAACTTCACTTTGTGAGGACAACATACTTCCTATATAGGACACACTTCACTTTGTGAGGACAACATACTTCCTATATAGGACACACTTCACTTTGTGAGGACAACATACTTACTATATAGGACACACTTCACTTTGTGAGGACAACATACTTCCTATATAGGACAAACTTCACTTTGTGAGGACAACATAATTCCTACATAGGACACACTTCACTTTGTGAGGACAACATAATTCCTACATAGGACACACTTCACTTTGTGAGGACAACATAATTCCTATATAGGACAAACTTCACTTTGTGAGGACAACATACTTCCTATATAGGACAAACTTCACTTTGTGAGGACAACATAATTCCTACATAGGACACACTTCACTTTGTGAGGACAACATAATTCCTACATAGGACACACTTCACTTTGTGAGGACAACATAATTCCTATATAGGACAAACTTCACTTTGTGAGGACAACATACTTCCTATATAGGACACACTTCACTTTGTGAGGACAACATAATTCCTACATAGGACACACTTCACTTTGTGAGGACAACATAATTCCTACATAGAATCCACTTCACTTTGTGAAAGCGGGTATACTAATCATAGCCATCAACGTTCAGGAGATTAACGGACCAAATAAATATGTAACATACACGTATTGACACGTGTATTATCCCCAATATTTAAATCCGTTTACCAACAATCTTTTAAATCTAAATACTGAGCTACCTGAAAGTATCCTGGTCGCCAGAACTCTTAAAGCAATATAGTTGGACATCTAAAAACATCAAGAACACTAATTTAAAAAAGGTTTGTGCCATTTATAAGGTATATTCGACATAATAATGTTTGCAGTACAGTGCGGACCTACGATGCCATTGCGTTCGGACGCTGTGGTTTCTATAGGACCCTATATCGCATTATTCGATTTAATTACCATTCGAATAAACACTCAGCATTGGTTTTGAGCACTTCAATCAAAATACAAACTGCTATTCTGGCGTTTTATGTGTCTCGATTTTGCAAGATATTACCATGATATGGTTTTGCTTGATGTATGTGTTTGTGCACTCATCATTGGAAATATAATCAAATCAGGATAAATGTACCCGGTAAAAGGGAAGATGAATACTTATATAGGCTAGAGCGGCGCGTTTGCTTATCCTAAACACCAAATGTACATCACAAATCTACCACACACACGTCTTTATTTTTTTATTTTTTAAAAGTTTTAGTTGTCAAACAAACTAATAGCAAAAAGGCAACATTTTGCAAAATTAACATAAAATATATGTTTTCCATTAAAATTCAAAATGCATAAAAATATCACTAAAAAAGTCAATATGAAAATATTAAAGATTCCTCAAAATGTTCAGTTAGTAGGAACAGCTTATATTAAATTGAACAATTAAAGCAATAAGTGTTGATAGAATTCTGTTCAGGTGCGCAGCATCAGCAGACCATTTTTGCTCTCAGCAAAACACACTAGTAGGGATGTTTATTGACATATTATGCCATTTACATGCCACTGAAATGTTGTGGACCAGAAAGGTTTACTTGGCAGCGGTATATCGACACAAACCTAAAATGATGAAAATATATACTGAAAGGAAAAAGAAACGTGACACTGGAATTTTTGCTATTTATTGTATGTACAATATGCTGAGCTTAATCGAATGGTACATGGCTGAGTAAAATCTTTCCTTTCGGAAAAAAGACTAAAACAACACGTAACGCAGCAAATAGTATTCCTGCAAAGTTTCATTTTTGACAGAGTATGCATTTCTTGGTACAACGTGTACTGTGATTAAAACGTCTACCACATCACAGTTGTGTCCTTCCTCTAACTAACTGCAACTTTTGTTTTTTGCAAAACCTCATGGGATTTCCTTGGAATATATATGAAATTAAGTGTGCAGTATATACACTATATAGCGGAAATTCCCGTGTCACGTTTCTTTTTCCTTTCAGTATATGTAATCCTAGATACTTTTAGGTCTTTTTGATCGTAGGTGCGCAGAATAAACATTCTGAACTGTATTACATACCTCATATGTTCGTAAGCTGGTTTATCGATATGTGTTAGACATAGTAGATTCGTACACTGCTACGTTATTTTATGATGTAGCAGAAATATTTTATTCATGATTTTTAGGACTTTAATACAGTAGTACTTCTACGGCAGAGACATAACGCAGGGTAATAGTCTTGGACTGACTCAAAGTTAATCAATATATACCGAATATATTGAATGTTTTTTTAGCTTATGGACGACGTCAGGATATATTTAAAAGATGAGTTTTAGCGTCATTCAAACGTATACATCCTAATAATTGAATATATTACCTCTTATAAAGAGCGAGTCTGCTACTGTTCTCTTTTTTCTTGTGTTTTATTGGGAGCACAATAGGATAATAGTGAGGTTTGGTGCACACTTGAACCTGGTTTGACCCCGCACCATTGGCCCGTCTGCAACTGAATGTTCCCAGGTGGTAGACAATACCTTTCTTTTTGTGATGTCTTGCCTTTCATTTATTGAACTTGTTTTTCGTTGTTTCAATGCGCGATTTTGGTTGACTGTGGTCCATAAAAGCTACATTTTCTGTTCAACTTTTATATATACTTGTGTTGCTGGCAAGGGTTTCCCTTATCAGAATATATAGTTGAAACACAACTGGGGAATTTCCGCTTTAGAATGTATATACTGCTGCACAACTAATTCCATGTAATATTCCAGAAAAATCAAATGACGTTTAGTATAAAAAAATTTGCATAAAGTAAGAACAAAACTGTGCCGTTGTAGACATTGTAATCACTGTACAATTTATAACACGAAATTCAGATTTGTTGAAGTTCCGCTTTGAAAACTGGAGCCATTTTAGTACTGTATTTAATGTAAAGCGATTGCAAAATGTCACATTCTAAGTTTGTTCACCTGCCTGAGCCAAACTAGTATTATAGCAATAATGAAACTTTAACGGGTTAACAGTTGGGATGTTACGTGTTGCTATAGTCGTGTTTTCGTAAGGAAATGTCTAGTGTAGCCATATTCCATTCGATTGAGATTAACATCGGCATATTATACATAAAATTATAACAGAAATTTCCTCGAAATTCCCGATTTTCGTTTCTTTTTTCCTTTAGTATACATATCAAAGTATATTGTAGAGGAAATTATGGCGTATTTTTATACCTCGTACAGCCTTATCAGTTAATATACGACAGTGATACTTCACCAGGAATTGTTTTTTATTGAACACAATATATATTTGTGTATACAATTTATTCTTCCATTGAACATTTTCCATTCCTATTACATCTTAAAAATGACTATGTCTAGGTTAGTTTTATACTGAGTTCAGATTTCAAAATATATTTCCGGAATATAATTACTTATCCCTTGTAATGACGTAAATACCCTTATCCCATTTTTCTCACATTTTAAAATGCATGACGTCAGAGTAAGGTTATGATGAGTTTATATTTCAAAGCTGTGTGTCAGTTATACAAAAGTATTACTAACTTGGGTAAATAATTAATACTGTGTTTTCCAACGGAGTTTAAAGCAGAAAGTCAGACTGAATTTAATTAAAAGTTTCGTCGTTGAAATTACCTATCCTATAACCGTTCACAAGACAGTGTCAATTGCAATATCGTACTGCCGCCATTGGAATAATTAAAGAAACCAAACCGCCAAATGAACAGCAAAAGTACACTACAACACCGTTTATCAAAATGATATCCAGTGTTCAGATCATATAATACTATATCTGCAGCAGTTAAAATATATGTTTATTCACGAGTTTTTAAAATGTTCATAATTACATATGCGTAAACTGAAATATGAGTTTGTAACTCTTATACGACAATCCAGTTGTTTGGTTTGGCCTGGCTGGTTAAAGCTGTTCAGATTGTGTCTGTAAAGTGTGGATACTCAAAATACTTAAGTTCTATATATACCTCGTCGTCAGTAGGGTTTAGAAACGGTGTACATCTTTTGTAGAATGTGCTTGTTGGCGGAATATGGATTAATAATTGGTTCGCCTTAGTGCGTTATGGTAAATTTGCAATTCACAAACGGCATACAAAACCAACTAAACGACGAATAAATGTGAATCAAAACTTATATTTACTATCTTCGCTATGGAGAAAAATAATGATACACAAGAATGCAAGAGACAACTACAGTCAGTGTATTATGAGACAGTATAATAACTCTGTTCTATTGATTGGGGTACATTGGAGACAACTACAGTCAGTGTATTTTGAGACAGTATAATAGCTCTGTTCTATTGATAGGGGTACATTGGAGACAACTACAGTCAGTGTATTTTGAGACAGTATACTAACTCTGTTCTATTGATTCGGGTACATTGGAGACAACTACAGTCAGTGTATTTTGAGACTATATAATAACTCTGTTCTATTGATTGGGGTACATTGGAGACAACTACAGTCAGTGTATTTTGAGACAGTATAATAACTCTGTTCTATTGATTGGGGTACATTGGAGACAACTACAGTCAGTGTATTTTGAGACAGTATAATAACTCTGTTCTATTGATTGGGGTACATTGGAGACAACTACAGTCAGTGTATTATGAGACAGTATACTAACTCTGTTCTATTGATTGGGGTACATTGGAGACAACTACAGTCAGTGTATTTTGAGACAGTATACTAACTCTGTTCTATTGATTGGGGTACATTGGAGACAACTACAGTCAGTGTATTATGAGACAGTATAATAACTCTGTTCTATTGATTGGGTACATTGGAGACAACTACAGTCAGTGTATTTTGAGACAGTATAATAACTCTGTTCTATTGATTGGGGTACATTGGAGACAACTACAGTCAGTGTATTATGAGACAGTATACTAACTCTGTTCTATTGATTGGGGTACATTGGAGACAACTACAGTCAGTGTATTATGAGACAGTATACTAACTCTGTTCTATTGATTGGGTACATTGGAGACAACTACAGTCAGTGTATTATGAGACAGTATAATAACTCTGTTCTATTGATTGGGGTACATTGGAGACAACTACAGTCAGTGTATTATGAGACAGTATACTAACTCTGTTCTATTGATTGGGTACATTGGAGACAACTACAGTCAGTGTATTTTGAGACAGTATACTAACTCTGTTCTA
This sequence comes from Cyrtodaria siliqua, assembly GCA_037043455.1. Classification (NCBI taxonomy): domain Eukaryota; kingdom Metazoa; phylum Mollusca; class Bivalvia; order Adapedonta; family Hiatellidae; genus Cyrtodaria; species Cyrtodaria siliqua. The sequence goes on along the minus strand of JAWPHD010010882.1, from coordinate 19,125 downwards.
TTGATTGGGGTACATTGGAGACAACTACAGTCAGTGTATTATGAGACAGTATACTAACTCTGTTCTATTGATTGGGTACATTGGAGACAACTACAGTCAGTGTATTATGAGACAGTATAATAACTCTGTTCTATTGATTGGGGTACATTGGAGACAACTACAGTCAGTGTATTTTGAGACAGTATAATAACTCTGTTCTATTGATTGGGGTACATTGGAGACAACTACAGTCAGTGTATTTTGAGACTATATAATAACTCTGTTCTATTGATTGGGGTACATTGGAGACAACTACAGTCAGTGTATTTTGAGACAGTATAATAACTCTGTTCTATTGATTGGGGTACATTGGAGACAACTACAGTCAGTGTATTATGAGACAGTATAATAACTCTGTTCTATTGATTGGGTACATTGGAGACAACTACAGTCAGTGTATTTTGAGACAGTATACTAACTCTGTTCTATTGATTGGGGTACATTGGAGACAACTACAGTCAGTGTATTATGAGACAGTATAATAACTCTGTTCTATTGATTGGGTACATTGGAGACAACTACAGTCAGTGTATTTTGAGACAGTATACTAACTCTGTTCTATTGATTGGGGTACATTGGAGACAACTACAGTCAGTGTATTATGAGACAGTATACTAACTCTGTTCTATTGATTGGGTACATTGGAGACAACTACAGTCAGTGTATTATGAGACAGTATAATAACTCTGTTCTATTGATTGGGGTACATTGGAGACAACTACAGTCAGTGTATTATGAGACAGTATACTAACTCTGTTCTATTGATTGGGTACATTGGAGACAACTACAGTCAGTGTATTTTGAGACAGTATACTAACTCTGTTCTATTGATTGGGGTACATTGGAGACAACTACAGTCAGTGTATTATGAGACAGTATACTAACTCTGTTCTATTGATTGGGTACATTGGAGACAACTACAGTCAGTGTATTATGAGACAGTATAATAACTCTGTTCTATTGATTGGGGTACATTGGAGACAACTACAGTCAGTGTATTTTGAGACAGTATAATAACTCTGTTCTATTGATTGGGGTACATTGGAGACAACTACAGTCAGTGTATTTTGAGACTATATAATAACTCTGTTCTATTGATTGGGGTACATTGGAGACAACTACAGTCAGTGTATTTTGAGACAGTATAATAACTCTGTTCTATTGATTGGGGTACATTGGAGACAACTACAGTCAGTGTATTTTGAGACTATATAATAACTCTGTTCTATTGATTGGGGTACATTGGAGACAACTACAGTCAGTGTATTTTGAGACAGTATAATAACTCTGTTCTATTGATTGGGGTACATTGGAGACAACTACAGTCAGTGTATTTTGAGACTATATAATAACTCTGTTCTATTGATTGGGGTACATTGGAGACAACTACAGTCAGTGTATTTTGAGACAGTATAATAACTCTGTTCTATTGATTGGGGTACATTGGAGACAACTACAGTCAGTGTATTTTGAGACTATATAATAACTCTGTTCTATTGATTGGGGTACATTGGAGACAACTACAGTCAGTGTATTTTGAGACAGTATATTAACTCTGTTCTATTGATTGGGGTACATTGGAGACAACTACAGTCAGTGTATTATGAGACAGTATAATAACTCTGTTCTATTGATTGGGGTACATTGGAGACAACTACAGTCAGTGTATTTTAAGACAGTATACTAACTCTGTTCTATTGATTGGGGTACATTGGAGACAACTACAGTCAGTGTATTATGAGACAGTATAATAACTCTGTTCTATTGATTGGGGTACATTGGAGACAACTACAGTCAGTGTATTATGAGACAGTATACTAACTCTGTTCTATTGATTGGGGTACATTGGAGACAACTACAGTCAGTGTATTATGAGACAGTATAATAACTCTGTTCTATTGATTGGGGTACATTGGAGACAACTACAGTCAGTGTATTATGAGACAGTATACTAACTCTGTTCTATTGATTGGGGTACATTGGAGACAACTACAGTCAGTGTATTATGAGACAGTATAATAACTCTGTTCTATTGATTGGGGTACATTGGAGACAACTACAGTCAGTGTATTATGAGACTATATAATAACTCTGTTCTATTGATTGGGGTACATTGGAGACAACTACAGTCAGTGTATTTTGAGACAGTATAATAACTCTGTTCTATTGATTGGGGTACATTGGAGACAACTACAGTCAGTGTATTATGAGACAGTATAATAACTCTGTTGTATTGATTGGGGTACATTGGAGACAACTACAGTCAGTGTATTTTGAGACAGTATAATAACTCTGTTCTATTGATTGGGGTACATTGGAGACAACTACAGTCAGTGTATTATGAGACAGTATAATAACTCTGTTCTATTGATTGGGGTACATTGGAGACAACTACAGTCAGTGTATTTTGAGACAGTATAATAACTCTGTTCTATTGATTGGGGTACATTGGAGACAACTACAGTCAGTGTATTATGAGACAGTATAATAACTCTGTTCTATTGATTGGGGTACATTGGAGACAACTACAGTCAGTGTATTTTGAGACAGTATAATTACTCTGTTCTATTGATTGGGGTACATTGGAGACAACTACAGTCAGTGTATTTTGAGACAGTATAATAACTCTGTTCTATTGATTGGGGTACATTGGAGACAACTACAGTCAGTGTATTTTGAGACAGTTTAATAACTCTGTTCTATTGATTGGGGTACATTGGAGACAACTACAGTCAGTGTATTATGAGACTATATAATAACTCTGTTCTTTGATTGGGGTACATTGGAGACAACTACAGTCAGTGTATTTTGAGACAGTATACTAACTCTGTTCTATTGATTGGGGTACATTGGAGACAACTACAGTCAGTGTATTATGAGACAGTATAATAACTCTGTTCTATTGATTGGGGTTCATTGGAGACAACTACAGTCAGTGTATTATGAGACAGTATAATAACTCTGTTGTATTGATTGGGGTACATTGGAGACAACTACAGTCAGTGTATTTTGAGACAGTATACTAACTCTGTTCTATTGATTGGGGTACATTGGAGACAACTACAGTCAGTGTATTATGAGACAGTATAATAACTCTGTTCTATTGATTGGGGTACATTGGAGACAACTTCAGTCAGTGTATTATGAGACAGTATAATAACTCTGTTGTATTGATTGGGGTACATTGGAGACAACTACAGTCAGTGTTTTTTGAGACAGTATAATAACTCTGTTCTATTGATTGGGGTACATTGGAGACAACTACAGTCAGTGTATTTTGAGACAGTATAATAACTCTGTTGTATTGATTGGGGTACATTGGAGACAACTACAGTCAGTGTATTTTGAGACTATATAATAACTCTGTTCTATTGATTGGGGTACATTGGAGACAACTACAGTCAGTGTATTATGAGACAGTATAATAACTCTGTTCTATTGATTGGGGTACATTGGAGACAACTACAGTCAGTGTATTTTGAGACAGTATAATTACTCTGTTCTATTGATTGGGGTACATTGGAGACAACTACAGTCAGTGTATTTTGAGACAGTATAATAACTCTGTTCTATTGATTGGGGTACATTGGAGACAACTACAGTCAGTGTATTTTGAGACAGTATACTAACTCTGTTCTATTGATTGGGGTACATTGGAGACAACTACAGTCAGTGTATTATGAGACAGTATAATAACTTTGTTCTATTGATTGGGGTACATTGGAGACAACTTCAGTCAGTGTATTATGAGACAGTATAATAACTCTGTTGTATTGATTGGGGTACATTGGAGACAACTACAGTCAGTGTTTTTGAGACAGTATAATAACTCTGTTCTATTGATTCGGGTACATTGGAGACAACTACAGTCAGTGTATTTTGAGACAGTATAATAACTCTGTTCTATTGATTGGGGTACATTGGAGACAACTACAGTCAGTGTATTATGAGACAGTATAATAACTCTGTTGTATTGATTGGGGTACATTGGAGACAACTACAGTCAGTGTATTTTGAGACAGTATAATAACTCTGTTCTATTGATTGGGGTACATTGGAGACAACTACAGTCAGTGTATTTTGAGACAGTATAATAACTCTGTTCTATTGATTGGGGTACATTGGAGACAACTACAGTCAGTGTATTATGAGACAGTATAATAACTCTGTTGTATTGATTGGGGTACATTGGAGACAACTACAGTCAGTGTATTTTGAGACTATATAATAACTCTGTTCTATTGATTGGGGTACATTGGAGACAACTACAGTCAGTGTATTATGAGACAGTATAATAACTCTGTTCTATTGATTGGGGTACATTGGAGACAACTACAGTCAGTGTATTTTGAGACAGTATAATTACTCTGTTCTATTGATTGGGGTACATTGGAGACAACTACAGTCAGTGTATTTTGAGACAGTATAATAACTCTGTTCTATTGATTGGGGTACATTGGAGACAACTACAGTCAGTGTATTTTGAGACAGTTTAATAACTCTGTTCTATTGATTGGGGTACATTGGAGACAACTACAGTCAGTGTATTATGAGACTATATAATAACTCTGTTCTTTGATTGGGGTACATTGGAGACAACTACAGTCAGTGTATTTTGAGACAGTATAATAACTCTGTTGTATTGATTCGGTACATTGGAGACAACTACAGTCAGTGTATTTTGAGACAGTATACTAACTCTGTTCTATTGATTGGGGTACATTGGAGACAACTACAGTCAGTGTATTATGAGACAGTATACTAACTCTGTTCAATTGATTCGGGTACATTGGAGACAACTACAGTCAGTGTATTATGAGACAGTATAATAACTCTGTTCTATTGATTGGGGTACATTGGAGACAACTACAGTCAGTGTATTTTGAGACAGTATAATAACTCTGTTCTATTGATTGGGGTACATTGGAGACAACTACAGTCAGTGTATTTTGAGAGAGTATACTAACTCTGTGCTATTGATTGGGGTACATTGGAGACAACTACAGTCAGTGTATTTTGAGACAGTATAATAACTCTGTTCTATTGATTGGGGTACATTGGAGACAACTACAGTCAGTGTATTTTGAGACAGTATAATAACTCTGTTCTATTGATTGGGGTACATTGGAGACAACTACAGTCAGTGTATTTTGAGACTATATAATAACTCTGTTCTATTGATTGGGGTACATTGGAGACAACTACAGTCAGTGTATTTTGAGACAGTATAATAACTCTGTTCTATTGATTGGGGTACATTGGAGACAACTACAGTCAGTGTATTTTGAGACTATATAATAACTCTGTTCTATTGATTGGGGTACATTGGAGACAACTACAGTCAGTGTATTTTGAGACAGTATATTAACTCTGTTCTATTGATTGGGGTACATTGGAGACAACTACAGTCAGTGTATTATGAGACAGTATAATAACTCTGTTCTATTGATTGGGGTACATTGGAGACAACTACAGTCAGTGTATTTTAAGACAGTATACTAACTCTGTTCTATTGATTGGGGTACATTGGAGACAACTACAGTCAGTGTATTATGAGACAGTATAATAACTCTGTTCTATTGATTGGGGTACATTGGAGACAACTACAGTCAGTGTATTATGAGACAGTATACTAACTCTGTTCTATTGATTGGGGTACATTGGAGACAACTACAGTCAGTGTATTATGAGACAGTATAATAACTCTGTTCTATTGATTGGGGTACATTGGAGACAACTACAGTCAGTGTATTATGAGACAGTATACTAACTCTGTTCTATTGATTGGGGTACATTGGAGACAACTACAGTCAGTGTATTATGAGACAGTATAATAACTCTGTTCTATTGATTGGGGTTCATTGGAGACAACTACAGTCAGTGTATTATGAGACAGTATAATAACTCTGTTCTATTGATTGGGGTACATTGGAGACAACTTCAGTCAGTGTATTATGAGACAGTATAATAACTCTGTTGTATTGATTGGGGTACATTGGAGACAACTACAGTCAGTGTTTTTGAGACAGTATAATAACTCTGTTCTATTGATTCGGGTACATTGGAGACAACTACAGTCAGTGTATTTTGAGACAGTATAATAACTCTGTTCTATTGATTGGGGTACATTGGAGACAACTACAGTCAGTGTATTATGAGACAGTATAATAACTCTGTTGTATTGATTGGGGTACATTGGAGACAACTACAGTCAGTGTATTATGAGACAGTATACTAACTCTGTTCTATTGATTGGGGTACATTGGAGACAACTACAGTCAGTGTATTATGAGACAGTATAATAACTCTGTTCTATTGATTGGGGTACATTGGAGACAACTACAGTCAGTGTATTTTGAGACAGTATAATAACTCTGTTCTATTGATTGGGGTACATTGGAGACAACTACAGTCAGTGTATTATGAGACAGTATAATAACTCTGTTCTATTGATTGGGGTACATTGGAGACAACTACAGTCAGTGTATTTTGAGACAGTATAATTACTCTGTTCTATTGATTGGGGTACATTGGAGACAACTACAGTCAGTGTATTTTGAGACAGTATAATAACTCTGTTCTATTGATTGTGGTACATTGGAGACAACTACAGTCAGTGTATTTTGAGACAGTTTAATAACTCTGTTCTATTGATTGGGGTACATTGGAGACAACTACAGTCAGTGTATTATGAGACTATATAATAACTCTGTTCTTTGATTGGGGTACATTGGAGACAACTACAGTCAGTGTATTTTGAGACAGTATAATAACTCTGTTCTATTGATTCGGGTACATTGGAGACAACTACAGTCAGTGTATTTTGAGACAGTTTAATAACTCTGTTCTATTGATTGGGGTACATTGGAGACAACTACAGTCAGTGTATTATGAGACTATATAATAACTCTGTTCTTTGATTGGGGTACATTGGAGACAACTACAGTCAGTGTATTTTGAGACAGTATAATAACTCTGTTGTATTGATTCGGTACATTGGAGACAACTACAGTCAGTGTATTTTGAGACAGTATACTAACTCTGTTCTATTGATTGGGGTACATTGGAGACAACTACAGTCAGTGTATTATGAGACAGTATACTAACTCTGTTCAATTGATTCGGGTACATTGGAGACAACTACAGTCAGTGTATTATGAGACAGTATAATAACTCTGTTCTATTGATTGGGGTACATTGGAGACAACTACAGTCAGTGTATTTTGAGACAGTATAATAACTCTGTTCTATTGATTGGGGTACATTGGAGACAACTACAGTCAGTGTATTTTGAGAGAGTATACTAACTCTGTGCTATTGATTGGGGTACATTGGAGACAACTACAGTCAGTGTATTTTGAGACAGTATAATAACTCTGTTCTATTGATTGGGGTACATTGGAGACAACTACAGTCAGTGTATTTTGAGAGAGTATACTAACTCTGTGCTATTGATTGGGGTACATTGGAGACAACTACAGTCAGTGTATTTTGAGACAGTATAATAACTCTGTTCTATTGATTGGGGTACATTGGAGACAACTACAGTCAGTGTATTATGAGACAGTATAATAAGTCTGTTCTATTGATTGGGGTACATTGGAGACAACTACAGTCAGTGTATTTTGAGACAGTATAATAACTCTGTTCTATTGATTGGGGTACATTGGAGACAACTACAGTCAGTGTATTATGAGACAGTATAATAAGTCTGTTCTATTGATTGGGGTACATTGGAGACAACTACAGTCAGTGTATTTTGAGACAGTATAATAACTCTGTTCTATTGATTGGGGTACATTGGAGACAACTACAGTCAGTGTATTATTAGACAGTATAATAACTCTGTTCTATGATTGGGGTACATTGGAGACAACTACAGTCAGCGTATTTTGAGACAGTATAATAACTCTGTTCTATTGATTGGGGTACATTGGAGACAACTACAGTCAGTGTATTATTAGACAGTATAATAACTCTGTTCTATTGATTGGGGTACATTGGAGACAACTACAGTCAGCGTATTTTGAGACAGTATAATAACTCTGTTCTATTGATTGGGGTACATTGGAGACAACTACAGTCAGTGTATTATGAGACTATATAATAACTCTGTTCTATTGATTGGGGTACATTGGAGACAACTACAGTCAGCGTATTTTGAGACAGTATAATAACTCTGTTCTATTGATTGGGGTACATTGGAGACAACTACAGTCAGTGTATTATGAGACTATATAATAACTCTGTTCTATTGATTGGGGTACATTGGAGACAACTACAGTCAGTGTATTTTGAGACAGTTTAATAACTCTGTTCTATTGATTGGGGTACATTGGAGACAACTACAGTCAGTGTATTTTGAGACAGTATAATAACTCTGTTCTATTGATTGGGGTACATTGGAGACAACTACAGTCAGTGTATTTTGAGACTATATAATAACTCTGTTCTTTGATTGGGGTACATTGGAGACAACTACAGTCAGTGTATTTTGAGACAGTATAATAACTCTGTTGTATTGATTCGGTACATTGGAGACAACTACAGTCAGTGTATTTTGAGACAGTATACTAACTCTGTTGTATTGATTGGGGTACATTGGAGACAACTACAGTCAGTGTATTATGAGACAGTATACTAACTCTGTTCAATTGATTCGGGTACATTGGAGACAACTACAGTCAGTGTATTATGAGACAGTATACTAACTCTGTTCAATTGATTCGGGTACATTGGAGACAACTACAGTCAGTGTATTATGAGACATTATAATAACTCTGTTCTATTGATTGGAGTACATTGGAGACAACTACAGTCAGTGTATTTTGAGACAGTATAATAACTCTGTTCTATTGATTGGGGTACATTGGAGACAACTACAGTCAGTGTATTTTGAGAGAGTATACTAACTCTGTGCTATTGATTGGGGTACATTGGAGACAACTACAGTCAGTGTATTTTGAGACAGTATAATAACTCTGTTCTATTGATTGGGGTACATTGGAGACAACTACAGTCAGTGTATTTTGAGAGAGTATACTAACTCTGTGCTATTGATTGGGGTACATTGGAGACAACTACAGTCAGTGTATTTTGAGACAGTATAATAACTCTGTTCTATTGATTGGGGTACATTGGAGACAACTACAGTCAGTGTATTTTGAGAGAGTATACTAACTCTGTGCTATTGATTGGGGTACATTGGAGACAACTACAGTCAGTGTATTTTGAGACAGTATAATAACTCTGTTCTATTGATTGGGGTACATTGGAGACAACTACAGTCAGTGTATTTTGAGAGAGTATACTAACTCTGTGCTATTGATTGGGGTACATTGGAGACAACTACAGTCAGTGTATTTTGAGACAGTATAATAACTCTGTTCTATTGATTGGGGTACATTGGAGACAACTACAGTCAGTGTATTATGAGACAGTATAATAACTCTGTTGTATTGATTGGGGTACATTGGAGACAACTACAGTCAGTGTATTTTGAGACAGTATAATAACTCTGTTCTATTGATTCGGGTACATTGGAGACAACTACAGTCAGTGTCAGTGTATTATGAGACAGTATAATAACTCTGTTCTATTGATTGGGGTACATTGGAGACAACTACAGTCAGTGTATTTTGAGACTATATAATAACTCTGTTCTATTGATAGGGGTACATTGGAGACAACTACAGTCAGTGTATTTTGAGACAGTATAATAACTCTGTTCTATTGATTGGGGTACATTGGAGACAACTACAGTCAGTGTATTTTGAGACTATATAATAACTCTGTTCTATTGATTGGGGTACATTGGAGACAACTACAGTCAGTGTATTTTGAGACAGTATAATAACTCTGTTCTATTGATTGGGGTACATTGGAGACAACTACAGTCAGTGTATTTTGAGACAGTATAATAACTCTGTTCTATTGATTGGGGTACATTGGAGACAACTACAGTCAGTGTATTTTGAGAGAGTATACTAACTCTGTGCTATTGATTGGGGTACATTGGAGACAACTACAGTCAGTGTATTTTGAGACAGTATAATAACTCTGTTCTATTGATTGGGTACATTGGAGACAACTACAGTCAGTGTATTATGAGACAGTATAATAAGTCTGTTCTATTGATTGGGGTACATTGGAGACAACTACAGTCAGTGTATTTTGAGACTATATAATAACTCTGTTCTATTGATAGGGGTACATTGGAGACAACTACAGTCAGTGTATTTTGAGACAGTATAATAACTCTGTTCTATTGATTGGGGTACATTGGAGACAACTACAGTCAGTGTATTATGAGACAGTATAATAACTCTGTTCTATTGATTGGGGTACATTGGAGACAACTACAGTCAGCGTATTTTGAGACAGTATAATAACTCTGTTATATTGATTGGGGTACATTGGAGACAACTACAGTCAGTGTATTTTGAGACAGTATAACAACTCTGTTCTATTGATTCGGGTACATTGGAGACAACTACAGTCAGTGCATTATGAGACAGTATAATAACTCTGTTCTATTGATTGGGGTACATTGGAGACAACTACAGTCAGTGTATTATTAGACAGTATAATAACTCTGTTCTATGATTGGGGTACATTGGAGACAACTACAGTCAGCGTATTTTGAGACAGTATAATAACTCTGTTCTATTGATTGGGGTACATTGGAGACAACTACAGTCAGTGTATTATTAGACAGTATAATAACTCTGTTCTATTGATTGGGGTACATTGGAGACAACTACAGTCAGCGTATTTTGAGACAGTATAATAACTCTGTTCTATTGATTGGGGTACATTGGAGACAACTACAGTCAGTGTATTATGAGACTATATAATAACTCTGTTCTATTGATTGGGGTACATTGGAGACAACTACAGTCAGCGTATTTTGAGACAGTATAATAACTCTGTTCTATTGATTGGGGTACATTGGAGACAACTACAGTCAGTGTATTATGAGACTATATAATAACTCTGTTCTATTGATTGGGGTACATTGGAGACAACTACAGTCAGTGTATTATGAGACAGTATAATAACTCTGTTCTATTGATTGGGGTACATTAGAGACAACTACAGTCAGCGTATTTTGAGACAGTATAACAACTCTGTTCTATTGATTCGGGTACATTGGAGACAACTACAGTCAGTGCATTATGAGACAGTATAATAGCTCTGTTCTATTGATTGGGGTTCATTGGAGACAACTACAGTCAGTGTATTATGAGACAGTATACTAACTCTGTTCTATTGATTCGGGTACATTGGAGACAACTACAGTCAGTGTATTTTGAGACTATATAATAACTCTGTTCTATTGATTGGGGTACATTGGAGACAACTACAGTCAGTGTATTTTGAGACAGTATAATAACTCTGTTCTATTGATTGGGGTACATTGGAGACAACTACAGTCAGTGTATTTTGAGACTATATAATAACTCTGTTCTATTGATTGGGGTACATTGGAGACAACTACAGTCAGTGTATTTTGAGACAGTATAATAACTCTGTTCTATTGATTGGGTACATTGGAGACAACTACAGTCAGTGTATTATGAGACAGTATAATAACTCTGTTCTATTGATTGGGGTACATTGGAGACAACTACAGTCAGTGTATTTTGAGACTATATAATAACTCTGTTCTATTGATAGGGGTACATTGGAGACAACTACAGTCAGTGTATTTTGAGACAGTATAATAACTCTGTTGTATTGATTGGGTACATTGGAGACAACTACAGTCAGTGTATTTTGAGACAGTATACTAACTCTGTTCTATTGATTGGGGTACATTGGAGACAACTACAGTCAGTGTATTATGAGACAGTATACTAACTCTGTTCAATTGATTCGGGTACATTGGAGACAACTACAGTCAGTGTATTATGAGACAGTATAATAACTCTGTTCTATTGATTGGGGTACATTGGAGACAACTTCAGTCAGTGTATTATGAGACAGTATAATAACTCTGTTGTATTGATTGGGGTACATTGGAGACAACTACAGTCAGTGTATTATGAGACAGTATAATAACTCTGTTCTATTGATTGGGGTACATTGGAGACAACTACAGTCAGTGTATTTTGAGACTATATAATAACTCTGTTCTATTGATTGGGTACATTGGAGACAACTACAGTCAGTGTATTTTGAGACAGTATAATAACTCTGTTCTATTGATTGGGGTACATTGGAGACAACTACAGTCAGTGTTTTTGAGACAGTATAATAACTCTGTTCTATTGATTCGGGTACATTGGAGACAACTACAGTCAGTGTATTATGAGACAGTATAATAACTCTGTTCTATTGATTGGGGTACATTGGAGACAACTACAGTCAGTGTATTATGAGACAGTATAATAACTCTGTTGTATTGATTGGGGTACATTGGAGACAACTACAGTCAGTGTATTATGAGACAGTATAATAACTCTGTTCTATTGATTGGGGTACATTGGAGACAACTACAGTCAGTGTATTATGAGACAGTATAATAACTATGTTCTATTGATTGGGGTACATTGGAGACAACTACAGTCAGTGTATTATGAGACAGTATAATAACTCTGTTCTATTGATTGGGGTACATTGGAGACAACTACAGTCAGTGTATTTTGAGACAGTATAATAACTCTGTTCTATTGATTGGGTACATTGGAGACAACTACAGTCAGTGTATTATGAGACAGTATAATAACTCTGTTCTATTGATTGGGGTACATTGGAGACAACTACAGTCAGTGTATTTTGAGACTATATAATAACTCTGTTCTATTGATAGGGGTACATTGGAGACAACTACAGTCAGTGTATTTTGAGACAGTATAATAACTCTGTTGTATTGATTGGGTACATTGGAGACAACTACAGTCAGTGTATTTTGAGACAGTATACTAACTCTGTTCTATTGATTGGGGTACATTGGAGACAACTACAGTCAGTGTATTATGAGACAGTATACTAACTCTGTTCAATTGATTCGGGTACATTGGAGACAACTACAGTCAGTGTATTATGAGACAGTATAATAACTCTGTTCTATTGATTGGGGTACATTGGAGACAACTTCAGTCAGTGTATTATGAGACAGTATAATAACTCTGTTGTATTGATTGGGGTACATTGGAGACAACTACAGTCAGTGTATTTTGAGACAGTATAATAACTCTGTTCTATTGATTGGGGTACATTGGAGACAACTACAGTCAGTGTTTTTGAGACAGTATAATAACTCTGTTCTATTGATTCGGGTACATTGGAGACAACTACAGTCAGTGTATTATGAGACAGTATAATAACTCTGTTCTATTGATTGGGGTACATTGGAGACAACTACAGTCAGTGTATTATGAGACAGTATAATAACTCTGTTGTATTGATTGGGGTACATTGGAGACAACTACAGTCAGTGTATTATGAGACAGTATAATAACTCTGTTCTATTGATTGGGGTACATTGGAGACAACTACAGTCAGTGTATTATGAGACAGTATAATAACTATGTTCTATTGATTGGGGTACATTGGAGACAACTACAGTCAGTGTATTATGAGACAGTATAATAACTCTGTTCTATTGATTGGGGTACATTGGAGACAACTACAGTCAGTGTATTATGAGACAGTATAATAACTCTGTTCTATTGATTCGGGTACATTGGAGACAACTACAGTCAGTGTATTATGAGACAGTATAATAACTCTGTTGTATTGATTGGGGTACATTGGAGACAACTACAGTCAGTGTATTATGAGACTATATAATAACTCTGTTGTATTGATTCGGGTACATTGGAGACAACTACAGTCAGTGTATTTTGAGACAGTATAATAACTCTGTTCTATTGATTGGGGTACATTGGAGACAACTACAGTCAGTGTATTTTGAGACAGTATACTAACTCTGTTCTATTGATTGGGGTACATTGGAGACAACTACAGTCAGTGTATTTTGAGACAGTATAATAACTCTGTTCTATTGATTGGGGTACATTGGAGACAACTACAGTCAGTGTATTATGAGACAGTATAATAACTCTGTTCTATTGATTGGGGTACATTGGAGACAACTACAGTCAGTGTATTATGAGACAGTATAATAACTCTGTTCTATTGATTGGGGTACATTGGAGACAACTACAGTCAGTGTATTATGAGACAGTATACTAACTCTGTTCTATTGATTCGGGTACATTGGAGACAACTACAGTCAGTGTATTATGAGACAGTATAATAACTCTGTTCTATTGATTGGGGTACATTGGAGACAACTACAGTCAGTGTATTTTGAGACAGTATAATAACTCTGTTCTATTGATTGGGGTACATTGGAGACAACTACAGTCAGTGTATTTTGAGACAGTATAATAACTCTGTTCTATTGATTGGGGTACATTGGAGACAACTACAGTCAGTGTATTTTGAGACAGTATAATAACTCTGTTCTATTGATTGGGGTACATTGGAGACAACTACAGTCAGTGTATTTTGAGACAGTTTAATAACTCTGTTCTATTGATTGGGGTACATTGGAGACAACTACAGTCAGTGTATTATGAGACTATATAATAACTCTGTTCTTTGATTGGGGTACATTGGAGACAACTACAGTCAGTGTATTTTGAGACAGTATAATAACTCTGTTGTATTGATTCGGTACATTGGAGACAACTACAGTCAGTGTATTTTGAGACAGTATACTAACTCTGTTCTATTGATTGGGGTACATTGGAGACAACTACAGTCAGTGTATTATGAGACAGTATGCTAACTCTGTTCAATTGATTCGGGTACATTGGAGACAACTACAGTCAGTGTATTATGAGACAGTATAATAACTCTGTTCTATTGATTGGGGTACATTGGAGACAACTACAGTCAGTGTATTTTGAGACAGTATAATAACTCTGTTCTATTGATTGGGGTACATTGGAGACAACTACAGTCAGTGTATTTTGAGAGAGTATACTAACTCTGTGCTATTGATTGGGGTACATTGGAGACAACTACAGTCAGTGTATTTTGAGACAGTATAATAACTCTGTTCTATTGATTGGGGTACATTGGAGACAACTACAGTCAGTGTATTTTGAGAGAGTATACTAACTCTGTGCTATTGATTGGGGTACATTGGAGACAACTACAGTCAGTGTATTTTGAGACAGTATAATAACTCTGTTCTATTGATTGGGGTACATTGGAGACAACTACAGTCAGTGTATTATGAGACAGTATAATAACTCTGTTGTATTGATTGGGGTACATTGGAGACAACTACAGTCAGTGTATTTTTAGACAGTATAATAACTCTGTTCTATTGATTCGGGTACATTGGAGACAACTACAGTCACTGTCAGTGTATTATGAGACAGTATAATAACTCTGTTCTATTGATTGGGGTACATTGGAGACAACTACAGTCAGTGTATTTTGAGACTATATAATAACTCTGTTCTATTGATAGGGGTACATTGGAGACAACTACAGTCAGTGTATTTTGAGACAGTATAATAACTCTGTTCTATTGATTGGGGTACATTGGAGACAACTACAGTCAGTGTATTTTGAGACTATATAATAACTCTGTTCTATTGATTGGGGTACATTGGAGACAACTACAGTCAGTGTATTTTGAGACAGTATAATAACTCTGTTCTATTGATTGGGGTACATTGGAGACAACTACAGTCAGTGTATTTTGAGACTATATAATAACTCTGTTCTATGATTGGGGTACATTGGAGACAACTACAGTCAGTGTATTTTGAGACAGTATAATAACTCTGTTCTATTGATTGGGTACATTGGAGACAACTACAGTCAGTGTATTATGAGACAGTATAATAAGTCTGTTCTATTGATTGGGGTACATTGGAGACAACTACAGTCAGTGTATTTTGAGACTATATAATAACTCTGTTCTATTGATAGGGGTACATTGGAGACAACTACAGTCAGTGTATTTTGAGACAGTATAATAACTCTGTTCTATTGATTCGGGTACATTGGAGACAACTACAGTCAGTGTATTATGAGACAGTATAATAACTCTGTTCTATTGATTGGGGTACATTGGAGACAACTACAGTCAGTGTATTTTGAGACAGTATAATAACTCTGTTCTATTGATTGGGGTACATTGGAGACAACTACAGTCAGTGTATTTTGAGACAGTTTAATAACTCTGTTCTATTGATTGGGGTACATTGGAGACAACTACAGTCAGTGTATTATGATACTATATAATAACTCTGTTCTTTGATTGGGGTACATTGGAGACAACTACAGTCAGTGTATTTTGAGACAGTATAATAACTCTGTTGTATTGATTCGGTACATTGGAGACAACTACAGTCAGTGTATTATGAGACAGTATAATAACTCTGTTCTTTGATTGGGGTACATTGGAGACAACTACAGTCAGTGCATTATGAGACAGTATATTAACTCTGTTCTATTGATTGGGGTACATTGGAGACAACTACAGTCAGTGTATTTTGAGACAGTATAATAACTCTGTTCTATTGATTGGGGTACATTGGAGACAACTACAGTCAGTGTATTTTGAGACAGTATACTAACTCTGTTCTATTGATTGGGGTACATTGGAGACAACTACAGTCAGTGTATTATGAGACAGTATACTAACTCTGTTCAATTGATTCGGGTACATTGGAGACAACTACAGTCAGTGTATTATGAGACAGTATAATAACTCTGTTCTATTGATTGGGGTACATTGGAGACAACTACAGTCAGTGTATTTTGAGACAGTATAATAACTCTGTTCTATTGATTGGGGTACATTGGAGACAACTACAGTCAGTGTATTTTGAGAGAGTATACTAACTCTGTGCTATTGATTGGGGTACATTGGAGACAACTACAGTCAGTGTATTTTGAGACAGTATAATAACTCTGTTCTATTGATTGGGGTACATTGGAGACAACTACAGTCAGTGTATTTTGAGAGAGTATACTAACTCTGTGCTATTGATTGGGGTACATTGGAGACAACTACAGTCAGTGTATTTTGAGACAGTATAATAACTCTGTTCTATTGATTGGGGTACATTGGAGACAACTACAGTCAGTGTATTATGAGACAGTATAATAACTCTGTTGTATTGATTGGGGTACATTGGAGACAACTACAGTCAGTGTATTTTGAGACAGTATAATAACTCTGTTCTATTGATTCGGGTACATTGGAGACAACTACAGTCACTGTCAGTGTATTATGAGACAGTATAATAACTCTGTTCTATTGATTGGGGTACATTGGAGACAACTACAGTCAGTGTATTTTGAGACTATATAATAACTCTGTTCTATTGATAGGGGTACATTGGAGACAACTACAGTCAGTGTATTTTAAGACAGTATAATAACTCTGTTCTATTGATTGGGGTACATTGGAGACAACTACAGTCAGTGTATTTTGAGACTATATAATAACTCTGTTCTATTGATTGGGGTACATTGGAGACAACTACAGTCAGTGTATTTTGAGACTATATAATAACTCTGTTCTATTGATTGGGGTACATTGGAGACAACTACAGTCAGTGTATTTTGAGACAGTATAATAACTCTGTTCTATTGATTGGGTACATTGGAGACAACTACAGTCAGTGTATTATGAGACAGTATAATAAGTCTGTTCTATTGATTGGGGTACATTGGAGACAACTACAGTCAGTGTATTTTGAGACTATATAATAACTCTGTTCTATTGATAGGGGTACATTGGAGACAACTACAGTCAGTGTATTTTGAGACAGTATAATAACTCTGTTCTATTGATTGGGGTACATTGGAGACAACTACAGTCAGTGTATTATGAGACAGTATAATAACTCTGTTCTATTGATTGGGGTACATTGGAGACAACTACAGTCAGCGTATTTTGAGACAGTATAATAACTCTGTTATATTGATTGGGGTACATTGGAGACAACTACAGTCAGTGTATTATGAGACTATATAATAACTCTGTTCTATTGATTGGGGTACATTGGAGACAACTACAGTCAGTGTATTATGAGACAGTATAATAACTCTGTTCTATTGATTGGGGTTCATTGGAGACAACTACAGTCAGTGTATTATAAGACAGTATACTAACTCTGTTCTATTGATTCGGGTACATTGGAGACAACTACAGTCAGTGTATTTTGAGACAGTATAATAACTCTGTTCTATTGATTGGGGTACATTGGAGACAACTACAGTCAGTGTATTTTGAGACTATATAATAACTCTGTTCTATTGATTGGGGTACATTGGAGACAACTACAGTCAGTGTATTTTGAGACAGTATAATAACTCTGTTCTATTGATTGGGTACATTGGAGACAACTACAGTCAGTGTATTATGAGACAGTATAATAACTCTGTTCTATTGATTGGGGTACATTGGAGACAACTACAGTCAGTGTATTTTGAGACTATATAATAACTCTGTTCTATTGATAGGGGTACATTGGAGACAACTACAGTCAGTGTATTTTGAGACAGTATAATAGCTCTGTTCTATTGATTGGGGTACATTGGAGACAACTACAGTCAGTGTATTATGAGACAGTATAATAACTCTGTTCTATTGATTGGGGTACATTAGAGACAACTACAGTCAGTGTATTTTGAGACAGTATAACAACTCTGTTTTATTGATTCGGGTACATTGGAGACAACTACAGTCAGTGTATTTTGAGACAGTATAACAACTCTGTTCTATTGATTCGGGTACATTGGAGACAACTACAGTCAGTGCATTATGAGACAGTATAATAACTCTGTTCTATTGATTGGGGTACATTGGAGACAACTACAGTCAGTGTATTATTAGACAGTATAATAACTCTGTTCTATTGATTGGGGTACATTGGAGACAACTACAGTCAGCGTATTTTGAGACAGTATAATAACTCTGTTCTATTGATTGGGGTACATTGGAGACAACTACAGTCAGCGTATTTTGAGACAGTATAATAACTCTGTTCTATTGATTGGGGTACATTGGAGACAACTACAGTCAGTGTATTATTAGAC